>QFDD01002599.1:0-25359 GCA_006871305.1 Vachellia collinsii | reverse complement strand
AACCACTGTAGCTACACCAGGAGCCACAACACAAATATGCAGAAAACGCACACGTCCAAACAAAGTGAGCCCAGGGATGAAACCACCAAACCAGGGCAAGAGATTAGTGGGAAAGGATAGAGAAAAATATACTGAGTGTATAATGGCTCTGATACCATATAGAGTTTTGGAATCAAAACTTCATATCTTCCATGATCAAAATGAACATATATATACACAAAGTAGAACCTTAGAATTAAATGCCTAACTAATGCCTAACTTTGCCTAACTAATAAAGCATGCCTAACTATGCCTAACTAGCATGCCTAACTATGCCTAACTAGCATGCCTAACTAGCATGCCTAACTATGCCTAACTAGCTAATGCCTAACTTTGCCTAACTAATAAAGTATGCCTAACTATGCATTTATATTTACAATGACCAAATGACTTCTTCATCTTCCTGATAACTATATGTTTACATTATTCCACATTAACAAAATGCATTTTCCGATTACTGCACAATTGTTAATTTTTGCAGGTAATCATAGGATACATCTGTGGTTCTAACGGTTTCAACAGTTCAATATTAAGCTCCTCTGCTGCCGTGAGATTTCCTTTGCCATAGCCCTCTTTTTCTTTCTTTAGTCCTTCATATATGAAAGCTCTTATCATGGGGCCCTGTAATGGAAATCAAATTGATGTTCATGATTTAAAGATTAGATTTGGCTTCTTGAACAAGATCCTTAACAGTTGCAGTTTAATATGATTTTAAAGAGTGCCAAGAGGCTGCAAGAATTCTTCTTCAGTAAGAATTTTGTTACTATGTTTTAAAGAGCAAAATTAGATTTCTTTCCATATAGTTTTCTGGAATAGTTACAGCTTTGCACTTGTATTTTCGACTTTGTTAGTATATTAATATGCATTAAACCCATAAATCATATTAACTAGACATTTCCCGAAGTTATGTGAGTTTTAATCTTCATGGGAAAAATTGAGCCCTAACATTTCTCTAACTTTTGGGTGTTTGGAGCTAGGTAAAATAGTCAACCGTTACTTTGACTATGTTTATTCATGCTTAATGCTTATCATAACATTTTTTTTTCCTCTTCACTCTTTTTTCAGAGCATCTTGGATATCGTTTCTTATGTTTGAACTCATAACAAACTTATTTGATCTATGATATTCTTTCTATTTTCTCCTTTGAACATTTAATATCAGAAGTTTATAAAGCTCACAAGGTAACAACATGAAAGTGAAACATTATTTAGTATTTTAAACATAAATTAGTAGGTCGACACTTCCTTTGTGCAGGGCAAGTTTGAACGAATTTTAGCCAAGAGAGCGAAGCATTGGGGGGTTGTCAATCTAATTCATTTACTGTTATAGGCTGAGGCATTGGGAAAAGTAGAAGATTTTGGAAAGCCCATAGCTCTTTTAAGTTGCTGAAGGCTTTTGTCTATATAAAGCACTCCCTGATGTGAATTCTTTTTACTGGAGGATGGGCAAGCTTTTCTCTCAGTTTGAATAAGCGAAAATGGTAAATTATCAAACCTTTCTATTGCCAATGTCTTGAATATATTCTTGTTTTATCAATCTGTTAAAGCAGAAGCAGAGGGTGACAATAATATTCAGCATATGAATATCCTTTCCAGTTTCAGATACCTTCAAATAAGCTTAATAAGGATAATGGTAACATGGGATGAGCACATTGATTGTGCTCCACAAACAATGTAATGATAGAAGTTGTATAACTGCTAATGTTTAATAATTCATTTTAGCTGAACCAACCGAATGTATAAATCACGAATCCAATGAATCTGTTACATCAACCCACGCATCGCACAGAAGAGTAAGCTTTAGTTATTTTAAAAAAAAAAAAAAAATCTACAGAATGTCAACTAACAAACTGGTCACCACTAAATCCCACAAATGATTTCATACAAAATTGAAAATTCTATGCAACCAAAATATATAATAGCAAGACCCTTACCTTAAGCATGTCAATGTCCATCAGAAATTTTACAAATCGTGTATGTTTTATGGCCAATCTTACACTCAATACCTTTGAATTTACAGGTAAAAGCACATTTCTTTACAGATTTGTCAACAGCACATCTCTTGATTACTTCTTCAACCTCTTTCTTCAGGGAATCACCAATGTCACCCAAAGCCCACGCTAAGGATATGTGAGGTCGAGGGTCCTGAAAAAGGAACACGTCAGGTCCATAAATAGGAGAGTGAAACAGAAACAGAGACATAATAACCCAAGTCATAAAACCACTTGCCTTGTAAAACTCAGGGAGATTATGAAGCTTATAAACGCCATTGACAGCTTCAATTTGCTTTGTTATCTGAAATGCATTGAAAAGCATAAAAATTTTGTGTATATGTGTGCCGAAAAGTGAATTTCTAGTAATGAACTCGTTACATTCATTTTTCCAAGTCTTATTATCTCAGTCGCCAGTTTTCTTTCCCCCTTATTTATGAGCCAGTATCAATCCGAAAGGATATATATTTTTGACATACTTTCTTCGGTTCTAAATATAGTATCTAGTTGGGGGTTTATTTTAGTCCTATATATAATATTTCAATCTACTTTGCTTTCTAAATTTAAAATTTTGCTCCCAAACTATCTTGTTAATTGTACATATTAAGAGGGTTTCAATCAACAGGTAATCCCAATGCAAATGATTAAAAAGAGTATTTTAAGGAAACCAATACCATTGTTTACACATAACTAAATTAATTTCCTTAATCTCTACAAATTAGTTTCTAGTTCCTAACCGGAGGGAATACTTGCCAAGAGAATTCATATATCTGAGGCTTTTCAACGTCAAATTAACTCTCAGCTTTCAGGTTTTTTGCATCACATCACAAAATACATTATGTATGGACAAATGACTACCTATAGCGTTGAGTCCATATGCATTCAAACGATGCCACGCTCTTTCATGGCAAAAACGAATACTCATGACATATGATATCGACAGCTAAAAGCAGCTAGTGCTACGTGTTCTGTCTTCACTTGCCAACCTCCAACTAATAGACATTGAGCCACACTTACAAATAATACTTGGACCAGTTTGATTTTGCCCTAACACAATGTCCATGACAGTGCTCCTATTTTTCAGATTAGGAGACGGAATAGAGCAATCAAATAGTCTTTCGTTTGGCTTGATCTTTATGATTCTTTCCTTCCGACCTTCTAAGTGTGGTTCCCATAATTATTTTTGTCAGAATAACATCATTCCAGGTATGGTTTGTAAACTCAACTTACCCATGCTTAAAACACAAAACCAGAAGATTTACTCTACCTAAACATGCTCAATAGACATAGTAGAAAACCATGACACAGAAATGCCAAGCCGCAAATGACAAACATCATGCTACAAGCATAATGGCATAATATTTCAACTTGCACAAATCAGGTAAAACAGAGAAAAACTAACACGGCATGAAAAACAACTAAACATTATTAAAAACAATAAAGGCTTCAAAGCATACCTCTCTCAACCCTCCGTGAACCACTTCTAATGATAAAAAGGTGCGTGTCTGATCATCATTTACAAAAACTTCCCACTTACTAAAGTCGATCCAATAGCTGCTTCACAACAAGAAGAGTTAGAGGCAAAGATGAACATAGGCAAACAGCAAAACACAGGATGTTCTGACTGACAATATACCAACTTAAGCACAAACTGACCACTGTTGAGTTTGAAGTTTCTGTCGAAGCATTGATACCATGGAGTCAATCTGATGCACTCGTATCGGGACAGTTCTTCCCAAGCTAATGTGAAATTCCCTTCCTAAAACAGCCTGTTCAAGCTTCTCTTCATTTTTGCAGAGAATATTAAGGGGTAAATCAATATCTACAGCATGAAGACTTGGCTCATGAGATGAGACATTCTTCAAGAAGGAAGCCAACTCTTTCTTTGATGAAGATGGTATAAAGACTGTAAGAAAGCACCTATGAGTTATGGTACGTAATATGGTGAACAAATCATATATCTAGAGGCCACAACAGGACAGAAAAAGTTCAGTCCATTGCAACTTTATATTCTACAATTATCCCACAGGTACTTAAACAGTTGAACCTTGAGAGTAGGCTTGCTCCAATAGACAGGCATGTATTAGAAAATTTCTTACTTTGGGTACTTTCAGAACTTATCATTATGACTTGAACATCGCATATCCAGCCATATTTTCCCACATGACATCAAGTCCTGAGCTAAAACAACAGTCCAAGGGAAATTGCAATCGCCCTTGTTTGTAAATTAAAACCCATTTATCACCCTCATCAACTTGGAAAAGGGAAATAAAAACGAAAAGAAAGAAAGAAAAAAAAGCAGATATACAAGAATCATAAGGGTGCCACAAAATTAAATCAGTTTGCGCTAATTCCTATACATATAGCCAAACAATTTTCATTCCGTTTTCTACAAAAGTTTGGTTAACTTTATATTACTCCTTCATGAGCATTTTAAGGATTTGATGAAATATTATTCTGATCCTTAGCAAGCCCCAAAACTCCATTATTTTGTGAGGAAAATATGTCCAGGCCATATAAGAAAGTCTGAAATTTGTGGTCCCCCTGTCAAATGCTTTCATTCTAATCATCCAGCAATAATTCTTTGCCATATCCCATCACAAAGTATTAAAAATAAACAACTGAAGAATGAAAATGGTAGACTTACTTGGTAAGTAAACATGTAATGCATAGTTACCATCCACGTGAGGGAAGCTCCTAACTCTACTTGTCTGACCAGTCTGTAGAAAATCTAGAGAACCTTCACCATAAAACAATAAATACGTGTCATTAGAAGGAGAATAACATCTAAGAAAGCAAAATAATATATAAATAACGAGGGAACTTTTATTTGATTGCAATAGAACTTCAAAAATATGAAATGAGTCATCGGATTCAAAAAAAAAAAAAATCTAATTTTGACCACTAATTTAGATTGAGGTTGGTGCCATTTTTGTAATTTTTATTATTTCCTTTTATATTCCCCCTCAATCATCAGCAGCCTCTCCAAGAAAATCAGAATCATCTTTTGCTCTGTTTCCTTAACAATGAATAATATAAGCTAAACAACAAGAGTACCAAGAGAATTTGGAGGATTGAGGAGAGAGACAGGAGGTGGAGGCAATGGCGTGAAGCCTTCAGAGTGGACTAAAGTTGGGCTTGAAGGGGCAGGTTCAGAGTCTGAGTCAGAAGATGTATCTCCATAGCATGCCTTCAAGGCCTCCATCTCTAGGTATCCACTTCAATGCATGCCAAGATCAGGAGTTATACCTGAAACTTATTTCAAAAGAAAATCAAGAACTATTAAATAATGCAATTTTCAAATTAAAGCATTACTATTCTTCCTTATTTCATTTTGTTCAATACACTATTCATTCAACATAATCAAGAAGCCACTCTTTGATGACAAAAAATTAAAAAGGCCAAAAAAAGGAATGAACCATCATGAAAAGGAAAGCCCAACACCAAGTTTATGCATATAGTAAAGTAAAATGCATATAGTAAAGTAAAATCACCAGGAACATAACCTCTAACTCTACTCTCACTCCTCTAGAAGACTATGCATACCCCAAATTTCAACATTTAATTATGAGCAAAATCTATTAAAAAAACACACACTCACATTCAGTACAGATGCATATCCATTTTATCCGTGGAGTCTTTCATACTTGAAGATGTGCATAAGGAACAACTTCAGATTTTCAGCTCATAATATATCAGAATTAAGTGAAAATATAACAGGGCAAAGAGACAGAAGCTGTAATCATATAATCTCCCATTTCAACATTGAAAAGCAATCCAACGACTCACAGCTATGACTTGCTTTCCTATTCTCTTAACCTCTGCACCTGAACTGAACAATCCTTGGAAAAATTAACATGGTGGATTCAAACATGAAAGACAGCATTCAATTACATCTAATTCACATCAAGTAACTTGCTTGGTGTTCTTTATCTCTTGCTTCACTATTTGGAAGTGGCACTTGGAAGTAATTTGAAAAACATCCTACATAGCCCGCAATAGCCCTAAGATAGCTCTATTCCAACAGGTTTGTAGCATCAAGACAGTGACGGAATTTAGCAATCTACACTAACGAGGTCAGAATAAGTTCTTTGCACGTAGAAGGGTTAGTACTGGATCCAGTGTGTTGGAGAACGAAATAAACACACAACTCATGAGTGACATCCAACAATCAGATTAGCATCAAGAATCCACACCTCATAGCAAAAGCAAGCTACAGTGAAATTACAACTTCATAACAATACCTTGAACAAGCAGAGAAATTCATTCGGCCAAGTAAAGAGCATAAGTAAGAATCATGAAGCTGAACTCCTTCTTCACTCATTTCATTACAACAGCACAGAGCAAGTATGGAAGCAACAAATGAAGAAAGGAAGCAAAATATGAAACAGAACATAACCCTGGACCCTTCTTATTCATTCTACTGGAGCATCAACGAAAAGATAACAAATTGCAAGGGCTAGAAGCAGGTAATCAGAGAATGGAAGATATATTTATTCATTACCTCCCAATTCGACCCCCCAATATCTCCGTTTCTTTCCTCCTCCTCTGTCACTCGACTCTGATCTTGAGTGGGTGTGTCAGTTCCATTTCGCTTTGTCGTTCATTTCACTTTTTTCGCACAATTTTCTGTATGACTTGCATAAGACGATTCCGGGTTCTATGTAACCGGCCGCTTTCAACCCTGTCAATCATTTCCAACATACTTTCTATAAATAAAAAAAAATTAGATGTTATTAACTATATCTTAAATTTAATAACTTTTTAAATTTATTTTTATTTAATATTCACTCTAATGTATGAAAACAAAATCAATACGTGTAATAAATGAAAAATAAAATTATGTGTTCATATGAAAATTTTGATAAAATGAATTATAAATAGAATAAAATAAAGCATTCTCTCTCTATTTTATAAATAGAATTAAAGGAGTATAATAAACGGTTAATATATAAATTTACTTCATAAACCTTTACACTTGAGTAATGTTGTTTTGAAAGGTTTTTAAGGATAATGTTGCTATGAAAATTTAAAATAAAGCAATGTTATCATTCACCATTAGAAATGTCAATGGTTAATATCAATTTTCTAATGATCAAGTATTAGTTTTTTTAACAGAAAATAGTAACATTGTTCTATTTCAAAACTTATAAGTAGGGAATGGAAACAAGTCAAATGGTCTGATCAGGTTAGGTCTAACATGTTTGTAAAAAATGTCAGATTAATGTCTATTTCAAGGCGTGAATATGTAAACAAGTTGTACATATTTTTTTAAAATGCGAACTAGTACGCCTGTAGGTTGATTTGTTTACACATTGAATGCATGTTAGCTTGTTTTTTTTAAAAAAAAAAATTAGGCTTTTTAATATGCTTTACGTCTTACTAGGATTAAGCTAAAAAAAAAAAAAAAAGGCAAGGATGAAGCATGACCTAACGTGTTTCAACCTCTACTTCCGAGGCAATATATCTACTTAACATATAATAGCAAAATCACTCATCAGCCAAGCCGATAAGACTTCCCCTTTGGATGTTGGGTTTCATGCCATTTTCTTCACCCAATATATGAACTTGAACCCCGCGTGGATCAATTAGTATCCCTCCTCTCCTTTATTTTTCTTCGAACATTGTACTTAGTTCATCACCTTTATTCAAAATTTGAACTAGCGCCACAAGTGGTGCTGCTAGATCCATTCCCTCTATTGATCATCACGTTGTCATTGATTTTTCCAATATATGAGTGCCAATTCCAATTCGATTTCCTTCACCCTTTGTTTAGATGCTCTGGCAAAACATATACTCATCCTTTTAGGTACTTGCCAATGATTTGTCTTCCCTCTGGATTAAATGGATACATTTTCTACATGCATTTTCTATCACAAAACATTGAAATGTAGTGATTGTGGCCGCTGTGATATATTATTAATGCTTGAATTTGTATAACCATTTCATTGTGTCTATTACTAATATCTCTCTATCATCATTATTCTCTGCTACTCTACTTTTCTTTCTCCACTATGTTGTCTCCTGCAAAAAGGCTTAATGGAAATCTCCTGATCATATGAAGTGGAAAATTCTAGTTAAGGTGGACCACGTTTTCTCTTTGACTAATATTGATTTTTATCAGAAGGAATTGGGCTACCCCACCGAGGTGTTATACATAGACATTATTGTCTTCAATGACCAAGTAGTATATTTCATTTGTAGGGAATGCAATTTCATTATTTTACTAAATTGTGTGTGACTAACATAAACACAGGGAGATTGAATGTTCATGAGGCTAACTGGAGATTATATTATTGATCGTTTTTGCAATCTGCTAGTGGAGGCCAAAATTTTTTATGTTCAAAATTTCCTTGTCTATAATGGCGTTGATGGGATTTATGACAAATACCATATTATGGTATTGCCCACCACAAATGTGAGAGAGTTTGTTGCAGTTGCTCATAAGCATGGATTTAGGCTCATGGATGTTGTTAAGATTAGTAGGGAATCCTCTCCATCCCGTCGTGTGAGAGGTTTATTTCTACTGCCATATGTCACACTTAGATGTTCATTTATATATAATAAAGATGTTTTAGTTTCTCTGGTTAAGAAGGGGGTTTAAATAGCATGAGTTCGTGGCCAATTGACTCACTTTTGGTCTTTTGTGGTCGATGACGTTTAGTCAGTGTTAATTTATTTATTTTTAATTATTGTGTTATTTATGAAGTGTATTGCCTGTTAGTATATAACATTTTATTGTGTTGTTTTGTAGTTGGCTAAGTATGACAATTGAACTCCATGATGAGAGTGCAATTCAATTATGGTATGACTTCTAGAGCTACATCAATATGAAGAGATTGATTGTTGTTGTTCAATTTGGTCTCGTGAAGAATGAGGGAGGTATGTGTGGAGGGCTAAGTTCGTATTTGTTTATTGAGTAAGGGTTAATCTTTGCAAAGAATCATTTTTTTTTTGTCCATAGGGCAAATGAGGTGTCACACAGAGAATAGAGGGATAATGACAAGTTGGAGTGTCCGTTTGAGTGTCAGAGAGAAAACTTTGTTCACATACTTCATAATTGTGAGATAGCAAGGAATGTGTGAATCAATATTATTAAACCTAACCATCTTGTAAGTTTTTTCCCTACAAATTTACAAGTATGACTAAGGAGAAGCATTTCCAAGAACTAGATCAAAGTTAACAGATGGCCATAGCTAAAAGTATTTAGCATCACATGCTAGCTACTTTGGAAAAATAGATGTAGAGGCTACATGGATGATTCTCAAGCTCTTGCAATAGCTAGCAATCATACATGGATGTTTTTATCACCTCATGGAAGCTTCAAATCAAGCAAAATTTGTACATCAAACGGATGGAGTCTACCACCGGAGGAATATGTCCAACTTGATACGGACGGATCGGTGAATAATTTGAGACAAACCTTGTGTGGTGGACTTATTAGGGATTTCAAAGGGGAATGGATTACTAGGTTCCAAAGGAAATTGGGATTCATTCCATCAACAACGGCAGAACTTTTTGGCCTTTTGATTGGGCTTCATTTGTGTAAGCAATATGGTTTCAAGAAGATTCTAGCTTATACTAATTCATCTACTGATGGCACATAGCGGTATTCATCATCTACTTGGGTTTGTTTGGCAATCACTTAAAAAGTACTTTTACGTAAGTCGAGATAAAACTTCTATCACATACTTATCTTGGATTGCGTAAAATCACTTAAAAAAGCTATTCCCAAACATACCATTAGATTAGAAATCATGGAGAGGAGGAATATTATCTACTTAGATTGGGATATTGAGATTCGATATGCTCTATAGGAAGCCATTAATTGTGCAGATGTTTTGGCAAAAGACTCTCTTCAATATCTTGAAGAAATGGTGGTTCTATAAGAACCTCATCTTAGATGTAGGGTATGTTTAGGAATAACTTTTTTAAGTGATTTTACGCAATCCGAAGTAAATATATGAGAAAAGTTTTATCTCCATTTTTATAAAAGTGCTTTTTAAGTGATTGACAAACAAGCCCGTAGAATCTGATTACAAGAGGAAATGCTGCAAACTTAAATTGTTGTATCCAATGTATCTTTAAGCTATAGCTTGCTGTTAAAAAAAGAATTAATTTTTGTGTGATACCACTATATCTAATCAAATTTTACAGTATTTGTACTTGAATCCTTAAACATATTTCAGATACCTTGAGTAACAAATGTTGCAAATTGATTACTAAGCAATTTCTGCAGGTAATTTTTGATTTTAAGAAAAACACTTAGATTAGTTTTTTTTTTTAATATTCATTGTATCATGTTCCAATCACAAAATATTATTATTGAAATATAAATTGATAAAAATAGGATATATGATAATAATATTGGAGGATCTCACATGACGGATATAAGAAACTTAATTTGTGTAATTTTTTTTTTGCCAACACGTAATTTTAACCTTTTAAACAAAAGTATTTGAGTATGATTATCCATGGTCGCGCGCGTGGAGCTGAAACTGAACCCTGGATTTGAATTACCGGAAGGAAACAGAACCTCCTCAAAACCCTAAAAATTCTTGTGGTTCCTGACCATTGCTCCCATCTTAGTAGAAGTTGAGGCAGAGCAAGCTGAGAGCGCAGAAAGATGGTTTTGGGTCTGAGAAACTTCACTGAGAGGACCGGAGATGGAGTCGGCCAACCAGTGCTTGATTCCGACAATGGCGAGGAGCTCATGCGCGTCCAACCAGGGGTTGATATTGTCCTTGGTAACCGTCCTCGCGAGTCCCATGGCACTCTCTACGTTTCTAACAAGTATGCTGTTTTCTCCTCTGTATTTATATCCATCTGTCTGTGTGACTTGCAATTCTTTTGTTAATTTTAGGTGAATGGTTATATCAGTTTGAATGAATTGATGTAAACGGAGATTCCTTTGGATTAATGCTTGAAGATATTGACTGTATATTCGACTTAATTGGGTATTGTGAGCATAAAAAACTATGAAAATGAAGTTGTGTCCAATAGAATTTGGCGGGATTGGCTGGACGGATGACCGACTAGGGAGGACGTTGCAGGATAAATGGGCATGGACGTTGAGTCTTGAGCTTTGGTTTATGAGTTTACTGTGGGCAGCCATGTGATTTGAGACCTGAGAGGGGATACAGTGTTCTGCTTCTTAGGATCTTTGAGTTGAAGTTGAGATAAATAAGAAATCTAAAAGAACAATAGAACGGGATGCCACAGACCCTGTGCATGATTAGTCTTCTTTCCTGTTGTCTATCTTCATTGGTCTATGCATGTTGGATCATGATTGTTTCATGAGCATTGCAGTGAAAATTCAGATTGTAATATATTTACCCTGACATAAGTATATATGCGTGTGTACTTATTATTACTGTTGACTAGCAATTTTGATAAGGCCAGGTAAAGAAGTTTGGGAGATGCATTTTTAATTGCTGATTGTTACACTGCACTTGTGCTAGTTAACTGACTTCGGTTTTTCAGGCAAGTGATATGGTTGAGTGATGTAGAGAGGGCCAAAGGCTATGCAGTTGATTTTTTGTCTGTGTCACTTCATGCAGTATCAAGAGATCCAGAGGCTTATCAAGTTCCTTGTATATATACACAGGTATTTATATTCTATAACTATTGAGATCTATGTACCTGTACATGTAAGATTTTATAACAGCTATGTTTGTGCCGTATGTTTTGTATTGTGGTATATCGTGACTGAGGCTTGGAAGGCATATGAGTAACTGCCCTATTTTAGTTTTAAACTTGGAATTGTGCTGTCCAACTTCACTGCAGATTATAGAATACTTAGCTCCTAAAGCGGGTTAGAATCATGAAACTTGGATTTAAATACAAGTATGCCTATTTTCCGAGCATATCAACATGGAACATTTACTACTACTTGTTGATTGGAATGAGTATAGAATATCAAGAAACTTGTGTTGTATGCTAAAGCTGCTGGTTTCAATCTTATATGGTTTTTAAAACAAATGAAAATTCACTATGTTCAAGAGATGTTATGAGAATTGCAGTTGGAAGAAACTGAGAATTAAAGTTTAGTTCATTGAAATCAACGTTTTGATGAACTTCTGTACTAGGTTTTAAGTTAGGATACCATGAGTACAGACGACATTTACTGTCACTGAAATTTCTTGATGTCTCCATTTTTTTTTCTTTCTTTCTTTTCCTTTTTTCTTTTTTGCCCTGGAATTTAAGTGCTCTTTCTTGCATGCTTTTTCCTCCCTATCAGTTTACTCTCAGTAAATTATTAAGTTTATGTCCTTTGATTTGATGCCTTCTGATTCTGACTGGGGTTCTTCCTGAAGATTGAGACTGACCCAGATGGGGATGAGTCTGACAACTCAGATTCTGAATGCAATGACACCATAGATCTGTCCAGGATCAGAGAGATGAGGCTTATTCCATCAGATCCCAGTCAATGTATGTTTAACCCTTCTTTACAATTGTTGCTTTGACTGATAAGAATTTATGATTTTCATGCTGGTATTTTACCTTCTGGTGGCATTGTGGTTACTTTGATTTGTTCAAGAGCTGATAGTGTATCAATTTGTTGTTTGGCAGTGGATTCTCTTTTCGAAATATTCTGTGAGTGTGCAGAGCTTAATCCAGAACCAAATGATGGTGAGTACAATTCTCCCTTAGGAATTGGATTGTGCTTTTGTTTTACTTCCTATTCTCTCCATTTTCTGGTTTACTTGTAACCTGCACTTGCTCACTATTTGTTTTTGTTTGTTTTAGAGGAAGAAGAACAGCATGAATGGATTTTCAGCGCAGATCAAATGGTAGATGAAGGTATGTGAAAGTCATTTATATTGGTGCCTTGTAACATTCATAGGTGTGTATAAGTTTTTAACGATCTATTTTCCAGAGGAGGAAGATTATATCTCTCAAAATCCAGCCCACGCAATTGGTCAGTCAAATGGTGATCATGACTTGGCTCATACAGTACTCCAGGTAGGCTGTTGTGCCAACTATTTTTCTGCACTGACATTTTGACATAAAGTATCCATTCCTTTTGGAAGACCTAGTTGATCCACTAGTGAACAAGTTAAAAACCTCACCCATCTCTATTCTGTATTGCTAGTTCCCTATTTGCTCTTTCATTTTGGCCTTTTTTTTAAAAAAAAAAATTATACCTGCTGGATTTCATTATTCATTGATCCTCTTAAATTCCTTTAAAATTTTGCTGTGGAACAGTATTTGTTGACTCCTAAATAAAAGAATGGTCTTTGCAAATCTGAAACTTTAATCTGAAATCCTTTCCCCATTCACGGAAATCCTCCAAGTTGTGCACAAAAGAGAGGGCAAGTTAGATGGACTTCTATAAGTTGAGTTGTGATATAGGCAGGGGCAAGGCTAGGAAAAGATGTGAAACCTGGGGAGGTTTACCACAGTTAAAAATTTCACGAGTGAGACTGAAGTTTTTATATTATGAAATATTTGAGATCTTGAATTATTATGGGTACTTGTATTTTCTGCTCAAAGAAGAATGTGTAGAATAATAATCTTATTCCTGAAGATATGCATTTTAAGCAAAGCTGATTTCTTTTATTCTAGTAGTTTTAGTTGACTTTGTGAGCTAGATATGTGGTAGTTCCCCAGCTTTTTATATCAAAATATTGTGCTTCCTTCTTCTTGAAAGAACTCTTCCTTTCATTGTTGATGCATAAAGGAATTGAGAGCGAAGAGTTCCTGGTTTCAACAATAAACCTAAATCTGTTAATTTTCTATCGCTGTCAAAATGGGATAAGCAGGCTAATCCATCGCGAATCATAAGGTTAAATGGCCCAACCCATTTTAATCCACCTGCTTATGTGAGGTCAACCCGTTTTTACTTTTAATTCCTCTAGTAAGCAAAAATGAGTTTCTTTGTTATGGGGAGAAATTTTGTCATCTTTCGATCCCCTTTGTTTCCATCATTTGGGCCAGCAGCCAGTTTAGTAGCCTAACTTGATGACAATATCGTCCATGAATCATGGAATTTTTTTATATTTAGATTGATTTATTCTTGTGATTGAATTCATAACCGGAATCTAGCTCCGTATAGAATTGGCGTTTGCTCTGCATATTTGATTATCTCTTTGTTGATGGTGTACCCTGTAGTTTAGCAGCTTGAATACGCTTTTACTTCATATATCTTCCCTTCTATAAAGGTTATGGCATTAATTTTTCAACTCAATCTCTTGTAGCTTCGGATTGATGATGAAGTCTTTGAGGATGCAGAGGAGACGGAGCATGATAGAAACAACCCCCATAATTGAATCTCTGTGATTTTCTCAAAATGGCACCTTCCAGTTGTCTTAAGCCCATACAGTTGTCCATTGGTTAGTCGGACCCTATATGATGTAAACTTTTTTGTCAAATGTGTAAATTAAAAGCAGAGTGCTAAGTTAGAGTGATCTTGCTTGAGTCTTAGCTGATGATTGCTTTAGGTGGTGTCCTCAAGGCCTTGGCTTTGTTGTAGTCTTAGGGCTTGATTGGATTAATGTAGGCAAAAATGACTTTTACTCTAACTCACTTTAATAAACTTTTTAACCTAAAAAACAAAACAACTTTTGTAAACTGAAGTTGGGAGTAAAAAAAAAAGCAATTAGTGAAAAGTAATATATGTCTAGATTAGTTTTTATTAAAAATTTGATATAAACTTGTTTCCCTGACATAATTAAAGGTTAGTTTTAGAATGTTTAAAGTAAAGCTAAAAACCAGAAGTTCCAAGAAGTTGATTCGACTTTAATTTTTTTTTTTTTGGACAAAAAGTTAATCCCTCCAGAGCTATGCCCTTTTTTTTTTCATCCAACTAGTTTTTTTCCCCTTTTGCTTAAATGGATTTCTGGACTCTTGAGACTTTCTAATAATATCTCAAACAAGATGTTAGTTCATTGATGGTTCAGGACGGTGCTTACTTGTCTTTAGCCGTCATGAGGTTATGTTATCCCTGTTCTTCATATCAAGTTTAAATTTGTACTAGTCTGGGCATGCGTGCTTGTCTGAGTTAATAATTAATCAAGTTAAAATATTATGTAAGACTAAGTTGGCGAGTATTTAGATTACTTTTTTTTTAAAGTGATTTTATGGTGTCCAGGATAAAAATGTTACTGTAATTTTGTTTTAATTTATATGAAAGTGTTTTTTTTGGAGTTTTCCATACAAACACCTATTCTCAGTTGGAATGACATGTTTCATTTATGGGAAATGCAATTTGTGTATCTAAAATTGGTTAAAATAACTATAAGCTAGATCCAAAGTTGTTCATATCGAGGTTCTTTTCGTGAAATAAGAAGATATAACTGAAATATCATCATTTTAAAAGGAACTGAAATATATATATTGAGAGATAGAATAAATAAAAATTATTCTGAAATGCTTCTTATGATGGTTTATGAGATGACCATTGTTTTGAGTTCATAATTTATTTTAGCATCTATAAGGAATTTTTGGATATTTCATGAAGAAACCCGTGGTTTGGACTTTTTACTTATACCAAAAATCAATCTTATAAATCAATTTTATAAATCTATTACAACCAAATCTATTATCAAATCATAATTATTATGGATTATTAATTTAGAGAGGGGAGGAGGGGGATGGATTTTAATAAAATAGCCAATGGGAGATGAGGAATTTTATTCAACATCAGCTCAGAATGGGAGGAGAGAAGGGGAAAATAATTATACATGGACAAATATACCCTTATTTTATTAAAATTAATAATTATAGAATTATCAATATTTCACACACATATAGACAGTTATGTCTCTCTTTCTAACAGTACAATAATATCCAAGTCTAATAATTATAATTATATTATTAAAGAAATAGGTAACTAGTGTTTAAAGCCATGCCAACAATATAAACCTGGGTGAACGTAAGAGGAATTTTATCTCGATTTAGGTGAACTTGATTTTTTAACATTTTGATAAATAGATATTACATATATTATTAAAATCTATTAACTTGTTTGACAAATAAATAAGGATAACAATATATGCAGTAAGTGATGTGCAAAACTCAAGGTTCAAAAAACCGGACCGGGTACTGAACCAGTCGAGGCAGTGGGTTAAGAGTTAATGGGTCAGATCGGGGTCAGACCGGCCATATTAAAATAATGACATTTAATTGATAATATTAAAATATAATACTTTTAATAATGTTTAATTTCAAAATATTCATCTTTATCAGTTAAAATCTTTTAGTCGTTGTAATTAATAATAATTCATAATAAAAAAATATCATTAAAATTCATTCATCAACCATAAAACGTTAAGAATCAATCATAAAAAAAATCATGTTTGTAGTAAAAAAAAAAAGGAAAGGAATAAATTCCATCTAATTCTTCCCTTTGTCACTAAATATTAATAAAAACAATAAAAAAAAAGAGAGAAATTGCATTAAGGTCATACACAAGAAAATTAATATAAAAAAGGTCTCAAAAATTGCTACTGATAACTCATTTATTTATCAATGATGCTCTTTTACTTGCTAATAAAAACCTTTTAAAACCTTTCTAATATTAATTTGTTTGTGTGGGACCTTAACATAATTTTCAAAAAAAAAAAAAGCAAAGGAAGCATATTTAAAAAAAAGTAAAAAAAAAACATGTGACCCGGTCAACCCGGTTTTTTACCGGGTTGACCGGGTTGATCCGGGTCAACCCGGTCACCGGTTTTTCAGTGAACCGGACCGGTCCGCCGGTTCACCGATCGGACCGGCCGGTCCGGTCCGGTTTTTTGTTCTTTGGCAAAACTTCTATGGAGCAATAAAACACAACATTTTTCCACCCATTTTGATCCATAAAATGAAGAATTTTGGCTTTATAGAGAAGAGGATATTTTTGAATTATCAAAAGAAATTATGGGCATAGTGGTCACATTAACAAAATTTTAACTATTTGTTTTGTTGAATTTTTTTCTATTTCAACTATTTAGATATTTTTTTTATTACACTTTTAACCATCACACCTCATTTATTTTTCATGTTTAAGGCTTTTTTCCATTTGGCATTTTCTTTTAATACTTTTTAGTACCACTCAGGCAATTAATATATGGTTTGAGAATTGGAAACTCAAGGTTGGAATTATATAAGAGTTCACTTATATAATATAATTGAAAACCACCTGATTTATACAATTGTTCTGATCAACCCGATACATACAAGTTGCAAAATGTGTTATTGTCTAACAATTTTATAGCATTTGTCCACTTCACTTTATAAAAAAAAAAGGACATTTTTTGGGGAGAATTTTATTATAGTCTTACAAAACCAACTGAAAAGCTTACATATTTGTTTTAATTTTGAATTTAATAGTTTGATATTCTAGATTGCATTTAATGCTATTAGATCAGATTTTCTTATGTAACATTTAAAATACATTGTACTATTCATTCTTGAATCAGATTTAAAATTTTGGATTTTAAAAATTTACGAGTTGCTTCTTACACTTTAGACTTAAAAGGGGATTTTCTCTAAAATTTTTCATTGAATTAACTGACTTATCAAAACTTGATCATACTTTATGGCTTCTTCCGGGTTATATTGTGGGATTGGAATGAAATTAAGTTGTATAGCAAAAAGATCATTTTGCCCCTGATATAATTAAGTGTGAATAATTTACAACCGAAGCAAAAAAAAAAAAATACCGATACCCAAAAATAACAAGTGAGGTATTTTGTAATCTATTTTAAATGGATGAAAAATTTAACGGTGGTACTTGATCCCTAACTATAACAAGGATCAAAATGAAATTAATTCCCAATATGTAAACCTAATTATATTTTGAGAGAATTGGGGATAAATCCTTTATTGACAAATTAATTGTAGAATGAGACATGTATAATATAAAAGATTAGTTGCATTTAGATAATGTGAAAGCTCAATTACATATTGCGGAAGTTGTAGAATGTGGAAAGTCAATTGAATTTACATTTTTGGGAAATTTTATGCAACTAAATTTCTATACAATTGACATTTCACGACATACAACTGAGCTTTCACATTATGCAAGTCTCATCCTCCCTTGCATTTTTTTTTATGAATTTTAATTTGTCATTTCAACTATCATTGCTGTCATTTATTATATGAACATTTATTATTTTGCTATCAACACTTTGTTAAACTTAAAATATAGGAACTTGTAAATTTACTTATGGGCAAAATTGTTTTCTTTTTGGTGGCACAACTTAATTATATTTTGTACCCGTAATAGTGCAATGAAATATCATATTCTTCTGGGAGTAAATCAAAATAAAGTTTATTTTATTACCCAAAAAAAATATGGTTACTTTTGTGGGACTATAATAAAATTGTCCATTTTCTTCAAGGCAAGTCTAAACCAGGGAGTCTTTGGGATTTATATGATCCTTCCCTTGATGGGAAGGAGGAATTATCGTTGAATCAACTCTGAACTGTTGATATTTAATACTACTTCCGATTTTAATGTAAGAGTTGATTGATTTTTTCTGGGGATATTAAGAAAATTAAACTCACATGGACCCATGAGATTATAAAAAATGAGTCACATTATTTATAAACAGAAATAGTCATGTTATTTAAAATTTATAAATAAATGGTGTGATTAGTTAGAGTTTGATATCATGTGTGTACTATGAGTCTATAAGATCCAATGTTCTCCTTTCTTTTAACCAAAGAATCAAATCAAGGTTCAAATATATAATATAACAATAGAACAAAATTTAGATTAAGTTTCTTAAATTCATTATATCAAATTTTTCAATCACACGTAGCCATGTGTCATATGTTTTCATGTGAATTTATAGTAAAAATACTATAAATTCACATAAAATAATAAGATAGTTGGTGTGTTATTGAAAAATTTGATATAATAGATATAATAAAATTGATGTAAGTTTGATTCAAAATAAAATTTTTATTCAATATTAAATTTCAGCAAGGGGAGGTTCATTCAAATTTCTTGTATCGATTGTGTCAAGTTTTCTAATTACATATACTATGTAATATATTTTTGTAAGTGAATTTCTAGTTGAATAATAATATTTAAAAAATATGAAAAATGGCTAGGTATAATTGGAAAAATTGACACAATTAATACAGGAAATGTGACTTAGAGCATGTTTGGGAATGTAGTGAAAAGCGCTTCTGGATGAGAAAACCATGGTTTCAAGAATTCACTGTCAAACATGCATAATTTTTGAAAAAGTGATTTTGCAACCAAAACCATGGTTTTGAATTAACCATGGTTTCGGTTAAAGCTCTCTCTGCCAGCTTCTCAAAGGAATCTGCTCAGAGCATTCACAGTTTCATCAGAAACTCACATGCGCTTTGACCCAAAATACCCCCATCCCCCTTTGGCTCTCTCCTCTAATCGGTCTCACACACGCCGCATAGGTTGCCGTCGTCAAAGCACGCCCCGCCATAGAAGGTTGCTCGCGTATTTCTTCGTTCACAGAGTACGGACGCTGGCGAGCTTCTCTCGGAAGACACGAGACGCGCGTTGGTTTCTCTTATCCGTGGGTCGTTGGATTGTTATCTCCCTCTTCACAGATCTGTTGTTAAAGATCCAAATCTGGGATCCTTCCAGTGGGTTTCTGGTTGTGTGAGTTCAGGAAGTGGATTTGGGTTTCACTGTTCTGCTCCCCTGTTTGATATTGAAATTGGGTTGTGAGCTGTGAATGCATGCTTTTGTGATTTGCCATGCTTCGAATGGCTGAGTCACTATTCTTTATTGCGGTGTGCATGTCATAAATCGGAAAACATGCTTGTATTTTGAACTTCAAGTTGTGAATGCATGCTTCGTCTTTTCAAAGTTTTTCACTTTTCTCTACTTCTCAATTTTCTCTTCTCAAGATCGAAATGATGCGCGAATGGTTTTAGGATCTTATGCTTCTGTCCCTCTTCCCTTCTTCAAAAATGGTTGTCTGTATCTGAAATACTTGTTTGGTTTGTCTGTAAAAAAATACTACCCAGAATGCTTGAGCTCAAGATTTTCTAACTGGGTTTATTGGTTTTGATAAACCGTGTTCCGTGCTCGCACAAAAATCTGTTCCCTGAAAATAAAGAAAAAAAGGCGAAAGCAAGGCATTGAAAAACATTAAATCCGGCACTGTACTGAAAGCTATGAAATCTTCAAAATAATTCCAACAAATGCTAACATTGATGGTAGGAATGAGTTATAAAAGATGCAGATGCACATGCACATTCACAACAAGAAAGAGAGAGAAGTTGATTGAAAAGAAAAGGTTTTCCAGATATTTTGAAATGATAATGGGAAGGAATTTGCGAAAGCTTTGTTGAAATCATATTCAAGAAATTCAATAATGTCAGAATGAACCTCATTTCAGTTGTCCGCCATGTGTATATGTGCAAGGTCATGAACTTTAGGCATTCTAGTGTTCCCTATTTTCCTGCATTGCATTTCCTTGAAATGAATTTGTATGGGTTTTTCAGCTGCTCATTTATGAGGATTCTGTTGTTTCGTGCCTTTTTTTTTTGTTAGTAATTAGGAAGGGAATTAGTTGATGGCCAGAAAAAAGCAAAGATAATAGTGAAGATAATTTGATTTTATTATTGCGTGCTCTTTACTTAAGTAAATACAAATCATTTTTTCAAATTATTTATTACATAATTTCTTCAAATTTTATTAAAAAAATTATATTTTGAGCACATACACATCAATGGTAAACTAGGAAAAAAAAATCAATATCATATTATTGCTAAAATGTAAAAAAGTAATTTAATATATAACTTTATACCCTTTTTTATCATTTCACATCATAAAAGTAATTCTAATAACAACCATCCAAACATATTTAACTTTTTCACAATCACTTTTCTCTCAAAATCTATTCTATTCTACTCTTAAAAGCTATTTTACGCAAATCGAGATAGAATCTATTTTCAAAATCAAGGTTTGTTTACTTCCCAAACATGCTCTTAGGAAGTATGATTCATTTTCTTAATCTAAAATTATGATAGCAATTTTTTTTTTTTGAGAAAAAACTTAACAGAGTGTAGTAATATGGATCTAGCCTTAGTGGGTCACATATCCTGGGCCTTATCGTTAACCCAATGTGGCCCATTGACGAAAACCCTAACACTCCAAATATAAAAGTGTAAGAACCTAATGCCGCATTTCTTTCATCCTCTCGCCACTGCCGTGTTTTTCGCTGATCTCCGTCGCTGCCGTGAGATTCTTCAGGTTTCTCTCTCTTCCCTCTGTGTGTGTGCGCGCGCGCCCTAGGATTAAGACTGCAATTGTCTTTTGATTCGGTTCTGTATGGTTAGTTTTGTCTCGTAAGTCTCTGAATAGCTTATGCGACTTTTGTTCAGAGGAGACTGCGTAAAGAGAAGGTGTGACAATGGCGTACGCAATGAAGCCTGCTAAACCGGGTTTGGAGGAACCCCAAGACCAGCTTCACAAGATTAGGATTACTCTGTCCTCCAAGCACGTGAAAAATCTTGAGAAGGGTGTGTTTTTTTATCGGTGTTTTGTTTATTCTCTGGTAACTTTTTCTCCTTAGGTTGAAATGGAAGTTCCATGTACTTTGAATTCGTTCACGGATCCTGGCCGTACCGTTAAATCTTAAAAAGTGTTAGCTTTGAACTGATAATTCGAAGATAACTTTTATAGTGTTTCTTTAATTAGTTTTATGTAGTGTTAATTTAGTTTGTTAAGCTACGTAGAAAGTGTTAGCTTTGAACTGATGATGTTAACTTTCTTCTTTAATTAGTTTGATTTAGTTTTAATTTTTGTTACATGCTGCTCCGATTGTATTGATGATGGAGGCTTTTTTTTTTCACTTGCTTGCAGTCTGTGCCGACTTAGTCCGTGGTGCCAAGGACAAGAGGCTTAGGGTCAAGGGACCTGTGAGAATGCCCACTAAAGTCCTTCACATCACCACTAGGAAATCTCCATGCGGTGAAGGTAAATCTTAATAAAACTCGTCCTTAAATAACATGCATTTCTCATGGAGTTTAATGTGGCTTGGTTAACTGGTCTTTTGCTGCATTTACTGTATCTTTTGTTCCTGTTGAGAAGTGTTGGACATGTTAACTAACTCAGCAACTGCACACTTGTTGCTGGTCTGGGGTTTTAAGTTTCATATCTTTTAGATGTGTGTTATCCTCAATTGCTTTCATCTGGCTTTGCTGAATTTAGAGAATTTCGCCTCAAGTTATGAGGTCATTAGCTAGAATAATATGTATTAGGCCCTTATATAATTAAGGCTTTTATTTTTTCAATGGGGTACGTGCAATCATGTCTGGATTTTGCATTTTGTTCGAAGTTACATTAAATTTCTTAATTTCACTGGCATTATGTCCGCTGATAGCCATGCACTGAGCAACATTCTTATGGATGGTTTGAAATTTGGTTGGATCACGAGTCTTGTTGCTTCTAGTTGGTGTTTATTTATACTTTTCTAGTCTGTTGTGGTCCTTTTATTTACTGCTTCTGATTTGCTCCTTTTGAAAGAAGCATTAGTGTAATTGGTAGTCTGTTTTTGTTTTTAGCGCTGAGGTCTAAAAGTAGGAAACCTTCTTGTTAGCCTTTTCTTGTGCTTAAGGATCTATTTCTTGGTTCAGGTACCAATACATGGGATAGGTTTGAACTTAGGGTTCACAAGAGAGTGATTGACCTCTACAGCTCTCCTGATGTGGTCAAGCAAATCACCTCAATCACAATTGAACCCGGTGTGGAGGTTGAGGTTACGATTGCTGATGCTTGATCTGCCCAAAACTTTAAATTTTTGGTCTTGATTGTAGTCTCTTTATTGTAATATGTGGGAGTTCAACAACAATGCAGTTACTATTTTGAATGCAATATTCCCTTTTGTAGTTTGAATTTTTGGAATTTGAGCTTTGCTGTTACGATTGTTGACACAAGATATCAAAATTAAAATTTAAGTTTTAAGGTTATATTCTAATCTTGTGTCATTTGAACTGAGTTCATATCTATATGTTGCGTAGTACTGGGGATTTTTCAACTCTTAGAAAGTGACCTAGAATGACCTAAAATATGCCTTAGGAATGATTAGAAGCAATTCATTAGATACCAATTCCCATACCAAAAATGTTTCTTTCCATTTGTATATTTCAGTGATCTATGTTTGGTTCAATCAGAACCGATTGGTTTGACTGATAAATCATAATGGCTATTCTATCGACCATGTATATCTCTATCTTTTCAGATAGAAGCTTAATTTGGGTCTGGTTTTACCTCCTGAAAAATGGAATTTGAATCATATGGCCTTTTAATTGTTTTGGTTAGGAATGATTTCCATGTCACCGACAGCGTTGGTCTGAAAGTGTTTTGACAATTTAACAACAAAGTCTCAAGTCTGAGTTCATGTGAATGACTTTGGAAGAGCCAATCTCCAATTGAGTTTGATAAAGCCAGATAACCATAAAAGAAATGAATGGTTTCAAATATTCGGGTCTCAATTCATTTACTTCATCATATATCTCGTTTGGCATATGCAGTTCATTGAAAAAGTTATCCAACCTCCAGTGTTTAATATAATATTTAGTTTGTAGTAAAATTTAGTTTCTTTGAAAAACATCAAAGTTAGAGTGGAAGCATTGTATTGATTATCCTATATTTTTCTACAAATTTATTTCTTGTCGATTTACTTATTTTGATAGTTGTTAAATGGGTTAAGGTTTAATCATACATATGATACAATTAAGTTCTATAGAATGCAAAAGTAAACACAGTTTTTAAAAATGGTGAAACTTTACAGTTGAGTCAAAAAATTATTTGAATTTTAAAATATTGTGTCTACTTTTACGATTCTAAAACTTGTATTAAATACTCCAGGCTAAAAAACCCGATGCTATAATTACATTTAAATCCAGTTAAATTTCTATGCCACTGGAATCATTAGCAAGCCACTAGAATCGTTTATGTGCAGATATGACAGTTAGTTATTACTCATTTTGCACGGGAATACACTTTTAATGGGATTCAACACTAAGCATTCGATTTTAGTACTTCAAGCGATTGTATTTATTGGAGCGATTGTTAAAATAATAATGCAATTAAGAGTTTATAACTTTTAGAGACTTGTGATGACTCCAGAGATTACATGAATCTCATCTGAGAGAGAGAACAATTAAATCATGCATTATTTTTTATTCTGTTTAAAATTACATGAACCTTATTGCGTAGAGATTTTGTGCGTAAATGCTCGTACATTAAAAAGGAGCTCTGCCTTTTATCAAAAAAAAAAAAGGAGCTCTGCCATTTTAACAAACTTTAAGATTTTTGGTTTCAAGGGAGATATGAATAAGTAATAGAGAAAATATTTTTAATTTTAGGAAAAGTAAAGAGAGATGGATTCCTACACACACAATTCAACAGACTTTGTTTACTTCACATTGAATCAATGATGTTTTTAGTAACAAATCATAACCAGTCCAAATCATGGGTCACAGGATCATAAGATCAATGTAACTGTAAATTCTAATTAGTTTGGCCCAAATAATACCTCTCATCTGCAAGTTCTTAGTTAATTAATGTAAGGGAAGGGCAACTGATTCAGCAAGGTTTTGAATATTTAAATCTCTAGAAACAATTTCCCAATGTACCAAAAAGATAGCATCATGCTCTTAAACCACACATCAAAAAAAAATTTCTGAATTTCTTAAATACTAAAATTCAACAATAATTATTGCTTTTCTTAAGGCATTGGATCTTTCCATTTACATTACAAATTTGGACATCAATGTTATTGAATGTGCCAGAACAGTCTCATCAACTTGAGTGCTCTATTATGCGCTATCACTTTCTAACCCCAAATTAATCTAAAGAATCCATTTTTGCTGTGGCAGCAACAAAAAAGTGCCTGCTCAAACCAATTCCAAATGCCTCCGAAGACATAATGTACAAGCTCATAGCTAACCTTCCTATCTCTTAAACCCAATCTCGTTCTATGTTGATCAAAGATCTATCTTGAGCCACGTTTGGTCAGATAGGCAATGCAGGTATATACAGATCGGTATCCACATGTCTGAACTGTGCTTTCTCCTACATATCAACATAATCATAGAACTGAATCATATTATGAAAACATATGGGGGATTTATGAAGGATATATTCACTGAATTAAGTTTAAAGATATAGAAACATTCCTTGCTTTTAAGTTTTAACTAACAATTTAAGTGTAAAAACTAAAATTTAGAATGGAATGTGAAGTGATGGTGCAAAGAGGAAGCAACCGTTTTAATGTGCCCCCTTCCAAAATTTAGAGAGTTAGGTAATTTTTCTATTAGGGAAACCAATAAAACAACAGTAGAACACAATATAGATAACAAGCCATGAATAAGATATTGCGCATTATTTCTAT
>QFDD01002598.1:0-24919 GCA_006871305.1 Vachellia collinsii | reverse complement strand
CAAGAATGGATTCGGGCTATTTGCCAGCAAAGACAAGTTTTGATCCAGAGATGCCCACAAATCTGGAATTAGAGGACACCTGAGGGGATCTGGAAGTTGGAGGTCATCGACATTGACATGTGACCGTAACCACTGTCTCATTTATTCCTCTTCCTCTCTCCATATGGCGTCACGATGAAAAAGATCGTGTCTTAAGTCTCATTAACTAATGCCCTGTGTCGTGGGAAAATGGAGTTGTTCGGGGCATCAAATGTGAACGGTCAAGATTGAAGAGCAGCATCAACCATCATCGTTTGATCCGGTCAAGACAAGGAATAATGGTCAGGATATAATTCATATGATTATGAACCTACTTTTTTTTTTTTGGTCAAAATGATTGTGAACCTACTTGAATTTTTTATATTCAGCGCAGCTTTCATCTCTTTCGTTCAGAAGAGAAGAAAAAACAGAGTCAGTTTTCAAGGAAAGCAATAATAGCAGGTGAGAAAAGGAGATAACTACCAACTAACTATAACTTTTGCGGAGACACATGCAGTTTCTTTACTCTATGGCTGGCTTCACGTGAATCGGATTTTTCTTGAACGTCCATTTATAAATTGTTGAAATATAAAAGTCCTTGGATTTTAGAAGATTAAAGAATTACGGAAAATAAGGTGTACAAGAAATTACAACGTCATGATGAGACAACTGGGGTGCCAAGAAATCGCTAGTCCCTGTCATTTAGACTCTGTCCATTCTCTTCTCTGTTTTTGGTTCAACCACTGAACTTCATTTTTTTTTTTGGTTTGTTTAATTCGTAGTTTCATTATAATTGAACAAGTGAGCAAGTGAATCCTCGAGCGAAATAAAATGCAGGAGAGCTGGACAGGATCATAAGATTGATTATGGTGGCAACCAGTTGCATCCGTAAACAATCAGTAATATGTGTCCATTGTTCATTCAAGTATGCTTCTCGGTACCATAAGGAGTATTACATATTCACCCTCTTTGAAGTCTCAGCCTCTTGGGTTAACAGCATCTATCATCCTCTCTTCTGATGGCAATTCAAGGTTCAGGCACAGGCGACTTTCGTTTTCAACTATAAAAATTTGAGCTTTTTATAACCCCGTCAATTCTTATATATGAACTCATTTTTTTTCACTATCTAATTGAAGAGATACTTAATTTGTTTAAATTTAACGGGCCACCTAGGCCTAGCTGTCTCCTTCTTCGATTCCAAGTAATCTTGTTCTCTGTTATATCTGGCACCCATGACCCAGCATCATTCCTATGCTTCTCCCATGCTCTGTTCTGCTTTCCTCAACACTCTTTTCTTTCATTATTGCCATTTGATTACCTAGCTTTTCCCACACAACGCCCACCATATACTACTCATGTTCCTACTCTCAACCGATTAAAAAAGTAAGAGAAAAAAGCGGTAATTTAGCTCTCTGTGATCCAATGATTAAATTTAGCTATGATTTTTCATTTGATAAAATATGATAATATTTTCCCTAAAATTGAAATATTTTGTTTTAAAGAGCTGCATCTACCTATACATATCATTTTGTATTGCCTGTTAACAATTTTTTTTTTAAGAAGTAGGAAATTGTAAGAAGGGTGGCATGATTAAAAATCGGAGGCCCTTCTTGGCCTCCTCTCTGTCCGTCAACGTCTGTAACTGTAATTGGGATATGGTGATGACAATGGAAGGCCAATAATCTGTTGCAGGCAGGCAATGATTCTTGCCTGTATTGTGTTGAGATGGTGGTGGGTCATGGCAAGAACCGAGCTTTAGAGGATCGGTCGGCTAAGAAGGATGTGGTGGACCACCCTCGCGCCTCTACGGCTGCCGGAAAGTCCGTTACTCCGCCGAGGCAGGGTAAAAATACGGATGACGATGATGACTTAACCCTGGCCAATTGGTCAAAGTCACCCATACGCGTCCCTCCTTCGTCCGCGGTTCTCTCTCATCTCTATTCTCTCTTCATGTCTTCCCCTATTAATCAACCAAAATGCATGACGCAATGTCAATTTCGCGGAGATCTTAGGATTTAGGGGAGGCATTATTTGTTGTGTTTTTTCGTACTTGAATTGTCAATGTCAATGGCGGCTAACTTTGTCATGGTTTTTTTTTTCTTCCAATTTAATATTGGCTGCTCGATCCTTACGGGGGCATTGCTTGCAGCCGAAGCGGAACAAGCTGGTGCAGAATCAACATAGGCTCTTGAAAATTCAGAGAAAACATTTGGATTCTACACCTAATCAAGTGAGTTTCCCATTCTTTAATCCTTTCGGTCTTCCTTTTCGGCTCACGTCTCGACGCATTATAATTAGTCTCTTTGGGACGCCATTTTGCATAACCGTGTTTAGCTTTTACGGTCAACGGCTCGGAGGAAGGAGGCGATACACCCATGTTCTCTATAATGACGACGCCATACATATCAAATATAAAATACACATAACAAGTGATTTATGCTACCTGAGCCAAGAACGAACACATCACATGTCAAATGGATCACTGTACTTATAAATATAAGAAATCAATCCCCTTTACTTTCAAAATCTATAATTTTTTTCCCCCTTAAAATATCTATATTTATTGAACATTGTAAGATGTTTCTACCAAGAGATAATTGTAATATAATGTATAAAATTAAAAGGAGTATTTTAGAAAAATCAATATTCATTTATTATAAGTAACTAACTTAAGTAATTTTTTTGATAGTTACAAATTAATTATCCAACTCTTATATTAAAAATTATATGAAGTATTATATGATTTAGGTAAAAAATCGTTGGTGCATGTACCTAAATCTTGGCTCTAACTTGTATTATTTGCTCTTCAAAATTCTTGTTCGAGCTGATTTAATTTGGTGTGTTTTTGATCTTTTTTATTAACAAGCAGAAGGTTTTTTCGTCATTTTTTTCCCTCGAGTTATCAGTGCATGCTAAATTAGATGGCATCATCCTTTTGAATCATAGTCTAATTGACTGAAGATTCTAACAAATGTTTGTGCAGGGTTCATCCGATCAGGCACAAAAGCTTGCAAGGTTGGTATGATATGCAATTTATTCTGTTCGTATTCCAATTTTCTTAGCTACTCACTGAACACTGATACATGTCCTTGCTTGAAGCTCCACTAAGGTGGCAACAGACAGGACATTATCAGCAGGAGAGGCCAGGTCGTCTGCTGTGTTTCGAGCTGAGATCATCCAGTCAAAGTTAGATCCCAGATACCCTAGCTTCGTGAAGTCATTGGTCAGATCACATGTTGCTGGCTGTTTTTGGATGGTAAGCATTCCAAGAGACTGAAATAAAAATTACTCTCACAATGGAAACCCACATTGCATTTTATTCATAGAGCACTGTGTTCTGCATCTATCTCTTAGGGCCTCCCTGCGTTTTTCTGTAAAAGACACTTACCAGATAATGACACTACGATCAGTTTGGAAGACGAATCTGGTAAAGAATACCAATTGAAATACATTGCTTGCAAGACTGGTTTAAGCGCTGGTTGGAGGCAGTTTTCTGCAGTCCACAGATTGCAGGAGGGAGATGTTTTGGTCTTCCAATTAGTTGAACCTTCTAAATTCAAGGTACATTCTTTGGATTTCTTTCTTTTTCTCGTTCTTTTGGTGCTTATACTATGAGTTTATGGATTTTATATCTCCATGGCAATATGAGGGCTAGATTGTAAAGCTAGAAGGATGGCACGTATGACCACTCATTTCGTTGACGTGTCATTGTATAAGTGTTGATCACCTCTTTTCAATATGAGATGCTAAATTGCTAATAACAACTAAATGCCTTGGGAGGTCCATGTCATTTAGTAGTTCCCATGGGTCCTAAATGTTTAATGCAGATTGAAGAAAGGCCAAGCACAGTTGCAGACATTTGACAGTGGGGAAAATTCAGTGAAAGCGAGTTACCATCAAATCTCGTTTGGCCAAAAAAAAATTGAAGTTACCATCAACTTTGGTTGAAATATATGGAGGGCTTGGTTTCTCTCGTGCTTTCTCTTACAGCCATTGTTCAGGGATGGCTCCAATCTCCTTTCTTCCCCTTTCTATGAGAACCTTATTATCAAATAGCAGGTTCATTATATCCGCGAGAGGAACTTGACTTGTCTAATAGAAGACTCTAGGCAGTTTATACAATGGCTAGCCTGGTACTTGAATACTGCCGAATAAAATGATTCTCGTACTGAATTGATCAGCATATCTGGTTTGATAAGGTCAATATCATCTAATGGAAGTGTTCTGAATTTTATATGGTCAAGCCTTGTGCCTCTAAGTTACTGCGATGCCTATTTCTTGCTCTTGTATGTCTTTTCTTTCTCTTTGATACAAAGCCAATGCTGAGAGAAAGGGGTCACGATTTATCTCTAGCCTCTATGCTCTTCTTTCCTGTAACTAATGTCACTTTTCTCTATGCATGTTTTTCAGGTATATATAGTAAGAGCAAATGTCTTGAATGAAGTGGATGGGGCGCTTTCCCTTCCGAATCTGGATGATTACATCAAGCAAAAAGCAAGAGGCAAGCCTTAGACCTATGCTTCTGGACTCGTGTGATAATTATGAACACGAAAATGCATGCTTTCATGGTAGTATCCTGACAATTCTTTGTTCTTGCTTGTGGATATTCTAATATGAAGATAATGCAAATAAGGATTCTCTGCTGAGCAATAGCCCCAAGAGGAAACAAGAAAAACCTGACTCACCACCTACAGTTGTCCAAAAGAAAACGAAGACAAGTCTGCCGAAGATTCCCCCCAAGGTTAGGCAGTGTGCAGAGCAACGGGAATATGTAAGTGATGAAGCTGGTTCAGAGGTACTGGAGAGCCTTGGAACAGAGCTTAAATTTAAGGACGTAAAAGGTTTTGAAAATTTCAGTATCATAATCGATGGAATTCCAATAGATTATGAGCTGCCCCAGGAGGTTCGCAGTAAGTATTACAAACTCTGCCATGGCCAGCAGGCCTTCCTACACGAGAATCTGGTAAAGGGCATAAACTATAACCTCATAGTGGGCATTATATCTGAAGTTGTGAACATTGCCGATGCATTGAGATCTAGCTCACTACATATCTCAGCTGCCGAATTTGCTAAATGGGATAAAGAGCTGCTAGCATTTGAGTATTTGGGGATGAATATGGAATTTTTGAGGCACAGGTTGTGCAGGATGGTGAACTTGGTGTATGAAAAACAAGGACGAGATGCCTCAGAGACTTCGAGGTATTCGACGTCCCCAACTGAATTCAGTGGAGCAGATAACGAAATAATGAATATTGAAACAAAGCTTGAAGAATTGAAAGAAGCTTGTGATGGTTTTGGTGCTTATATTGGGAGTATGAAGTACAAAGCTGACCGCTTCCATCACTAGTTTCACCCAATCAGGTTGCTGCACCCTGGCAATTAAGACTACGTAAATCTTTGTCGTGGTAGAAATATATTGTATTATATGTTTTTTTTTCCTGTTTTGGGGTTCGTAAGCATAGCCCTGGCTTCATTTATTAAAATATGACATGACTTTGATGTCAAAGATTCCATCATCATCATCTCTGTTTCTTCCCTAATCCTTGTTCCTACAGCATCCAAGACTTCCTTCCTAACACCCCAAAAAGGTTATGCTCTTCAAGAGTTTTCCGAGAAGTCTTTATGAAAAAGACTTGATATTTGTATTCGAGAGTTATTTACTTATTTGCAGAGTTGTAACCAACTTGTCAAGTACAAGGCACTGCAAATGTGAGAAGCGTTTGATCTTTTTTTTTTCCATGTTGAAGACATGTGAAATAGTTTTATTTTCTTCAGATACTACTCGTAACTCCAAGTTCGACCATTCAGCAACCAACTAATGAGAAGTTACTATTACTATTTTTTTAAAATAAAGCTGACTTGGGTGAGAGAGATTTGATAAGCTAACGGCGCCAACGGATACTATAAAAGCATTCAGAATAAAACTTATCCTAACCCAAAAAGAAGTTCCTTCAACTGCAAAATATAATTTGTACAATAAACAGGAAAAATCTAACTCCTAGGACGAATTCAGCAAAGATGAATCGAAGTAGAAAGCAAAATGCTAACAAACATCATCGGCTCAATTTATCTCAACCCGCTAGAGGGGAAAAGAACAGAGAACGAAATAAAGAAATGACCTTCATTTTCCCACCCTGTCAATATTCCCCTGAAACCGAAGGAATAAAAAATAACTAAAACATTTGGTCCATTCCTCTAAGAATTCAGCACCTCCAACTCCAACCATGCTTCTATCATATCAGGAACCTGAGCTTCCATCATTCAACAAATCCTGTAATAACACAAAAGTGATTCACAAGTTAAAGAATAAGATAACATGCATCTAGTAATCTCAGACGTTTAAGGAGAGGGAGATATCTAAACCAAAACAGAGACTTCGTCACCTGGGAAGTCATATTAACTCGAGCAGATTCATTCACTAATCTGGACCTTCTTCCTCCACCTCCTGTGTCCGACGAACCTTCACTCTTATCAGCTTTCTTGGAGCCAAAATGACTTTTCCTCAGACCCATAAACCCCTTCCTTCTTGAAGATGATCCCTTGGGTGGCCTTTGAGAGAGATCTTCGTATTCATCATCGTGTTGGAGCTCCTCCCTAAGAGTTGTGGTGGTCCTCTGCATCTGGCCTCCGCGTTCATCCTTGAAGGGCAACAACTTACCTTTGAAGAAAAGCTCGTCGGCGCTCATCATTGAATAGTTTGTGACAGAAAACTCAAAGTCCGAGGAAGCCGGAGCGTCTCTGGAACGTCTTTCTTGCTTTATAGCTTGCTGAACATCCACGAAGTCGCTCGAGAAGGAGATTCTGGGGCTCATTGGAGTGCAGGGATGACCGTTGTGCTCTGAGTTGTTATACATGTTTAAGCATGCCATGAGACTTCAGAACAGCATATTGAAATTTAAAGAAAACAGACAAAGAAAGGTCCAATAAATTCTACTAGGGACCCCCTCCCCGCCTCAGTAGATAGAGGCCATTATTTATATCGAAGAAGGGATCCAGGAGGATCGTGGGGTTTTTTTTTAAAAAAAAAACTTATAAAATAAAAATGTCAATTTCGTGAAGGGGATGATGACACGATGTTTTGTCATTATTTGTTATAATTGTCAATTTGGCTTTCAATGACGACCAATCTTCAAAATATACTGCCTGTCAGTTCCTCCGTTCTCCTTTGGTTGTAAGTGAGCAATAACCCATGCCACCGAAGCTGGTGATTTTTGTTTTCCTTGGGTTCTGTCTCTTTTACCTGGAGGGTATCAATTGCAAAAAGCTCGTCTTTTTGGGCCAATCCCCTGTTTTTTTTTATAATTGTTAATGCCTGTTTGCTTGTAAATGGAAGTTCTGGGAAGATTCTAAGAACTAGGTCATCTCAAAATCCTATGCATAATAACAAAACGTACACTGTTATCCAAGGTTTGCTTTTAGTATTTGTAAAACAAAGCAGATAACCGATCATCTTTGGAAAATTAGCCAAGCTTACCATTTGCGGTACAGAAAGCAACAGCAGTGAGAATTAAAGGAATGGGGTGTTGGGTTTGTGAGTGAAAGAGTTAAAATGACATAAATGAGGTTGAGCAAAGTTTGAACGTTAAAAGAAGGCTCAAACCACACAGTGAGACAGAGACACAGTGGCAGAGTTACAGAGAGAGAGAGAGATGGTGTGGAAGCTAGCTAGCACGCTTCATTGACCAATCTTTTGACTCCAAAGTGAACTTACTCGGCAGGGTAATGAGCTGGCGATACTGACGGATCAAAGTGGCCACGTGACCCATTTCATTAAGAGCTCTTGACATGTTGCTCAAAATAAGAAATTTCAGGACAAGAGGATTTCCAGCGGACAGGAACTCCTAAACAGGGCACCTAAACTCGCAAGTCGAGAAAGAAGGATCAATAAATTTGCTTGTTGGAGCCATTAATGGGGTTTAAGTCAAGTTCAAGGCTTCGATGTTGTCTATATCGAAAATGGGGTGCTCACATTTACATTGTTACAGCTCTACTACTAAAACGAAGCTTTTGAATCAGCTGTTTCCTAGTTCCTTGTTTCAAGCCACTCGTGCACTCGCGCCTCGATAATGTTTCCGTTAAGGGAATCACGTGGCCTCGCGTAGATTCCTCCACATCCTTCTCCATATTAAACAGTTTTTTCTTGCTTTTGACCATCGCACATACTTACGTTGGTAACATCCACGTAAATTCCCCTGGGAGACGCAGATTAAACTAGTTTTGGACCCAACTCTTGTCTTGTCAAGCACAGGCAATTAGGCAGAAAACAAAGACAAGAAGAATCGTGCAACTTCAATATTGTTAGGTATCGAGGCTTAATGTGTTTGCAAAACGCAGCATGAGTCATTTAACTCGTGGGAATCTATTAATGGCTGGCAATGGCATCTTGGTTTTGGGACGGAGAGAGAGTGTGTGAGAAAGAGTTTAGAAGTGGAGGTACTTGTTCATGCATGCAGGAAGGGACTGGAGGTGTCAGAGGGTACTTGACCTTGAAAAAAAAATTGAATTTGCAGCCGAAGGACATAGGCGTCAATCACGTGGTGAAGCTGTTTCAAAGAGGCCCGGACTAATGGGGTGGGTACACGTGGAGGCTGATGAGCCCCACAAAGGGAAGACTTTGAACATGGACCAGTCAAACACAGTCAGTAAATTCTTGAAGAGTACAAGGTTGATTGGGATTGGGCTGACCTGTTGGTCTCCCATATTGTTAGCATCAACTTCGATTTTAGTGGCAGTGGGACGGCTAATTTAGGCTTAGTTAATTCCCATTTTGCCTCTGTTTTTCTAATAGGTCAGCTCAGCTCTTTTGCCAATGTCAGATCAAAAGGAAGTACACGAACGAACTGCTTGATTCTCTAATTTGGCCGATGCTGCTTCAGAGAGAGAGAGAGAGAGAGAGAGAGTTTGACTGGGTGGCTTCGGCATGGAATCAGCGTGCGCATTATTCCGGTATTATGAAATTGCTAGTTGTTTTTTTAATGTTTAGTCAAACTCATTTTGTTATTATTGATTAAATTCACTATCCCCATGCACTTGGCCAACTTCATCAAAAGCTACGCTGAGTTGGATGAGTCTTATGTGCATGCCTGTTTATTCCCAAACTCATCAACACTCTCACTTGTTTTAGGTTTGGTGTTCCCTTAAATACTAGTAGTATACCAAGACCCTGTTCTTTCAGCAGAAGTAACAATTCTTGCATTTCAAAACAGTAGGCTTAAAAGTTCATGAAAATATACAGTCTGGCAGAAACACCGAAAACCACCAAAATCATCTATTTTCCGTTTCCCATCGACACTGTGAGCCACTCAGTTTCCTTCATCTCATTACTAAAAAACAGCTTTCTACGTTAATTATTGTTTATGCGTACTTCTTGCGTTGCTTGCAATCGCTTTAACTTTCCTTTCTTTGTCACTACGTATATGCACGCAACCGTTCATTCCCAGCGCAGAATTTATTGCTCTATCTTAATTCTTTCTGTCTCCATATTCACTTTGTAGTCTCCAATTTGTATTTTGGTCCTTGGTTAATGTTTTGCTTCTATTATTTGCATGCCCAGCTTTTCTGCCTCATGTGCCATGTTTTGTAAGGCTGTGTTGTCGCTATTAATTTGCAACGAATTAATAATTGGCCAGGCAAAGAATCAATATTATTTGAATTATTCAACAACTTCAACATTCATTTCGATTTATTTTCTTTTTCTTTTTCTTTTCTTTTTTGTTGCTGCAGCTGGTGAACTCGTTCCGGTTAATTTTCATTGGTTAAGAGTAATTAGTCGTAGTAGTCAAAATCAAGAAGAAAGTTGTCACTGCAAGAAATCAGTCCAGACACCATAAAATCACACACCAGCATACTTTAAGAGAGAGAGGGTTGTAAAGGCTGCTTCTTTGCAGCAAGTGCCAAACATCCATAAACTAGTTGGCCAGACGGGATCAAACTCTGTTTCTTCAAAGTGAATAAAAATCCGACCTCCTATCTTCCAAATCAATGTAGGGAGCTTTGCCGGAACCTCATACAAGGTTACTCACACCTTGCATAAGGTTGTCTGAACATTGCTCATACTCGCTAAACCTTAAGCATACCACCATCTTGTCCACACTTTCCTGAGCCTTTCACCTTTTACTCGGACTTCGTTCAAAGCTTGCCCCGTACACCTGCCTTGACCTTAAGGTTCACGCACATCTTTTTGGCGCCTTAATCCTTGTACACGCACGCACTAGACACAACGTGTCATGCCAAATGCTAAGTGCTAGTGTCAATGCTAAAAACAAATGCGTCAACATAAAATCTCAATTCCCCAAGATGATGGGAAGCTGCTGTCGTAACATTTTGTTACCATCAGTGGCTTCCAATCCATGACCATGTTTGTGCAAGTCTTGCCCCCGCAATGTACGGAATAGTCAATCCTGGAAAATGACATGTTTGCAAGAATAATAGTAATAATTATCATAGGCCGGTTTCCACTGAGCTATCCTAACTTTTGATTTAGATGTTGTCATTCCCATTTAAGCTTTTGTCATTTTCAGGTCAATGTTCTTAATTCACTGTCGTTTTTCAACAGAATATTCTCTATGGGGACGAACATATATATATATATATATAGCACGCAGTTAATCAACAGAATAAATTGGGGGACGTGACAATAATCAACGACGACAAAACCTCGTTTTTTCTTCAACTGGGAAATACTGGAGATATCTATTGTGTTTGTTAACACAGTACATGGGTGCTCCACATATCTAAAAGATCTACTTAAACAAGCCCAAACCAGACAAAAAATAAAAAAGACGAACACGCACACAAATTGAACGAGATGATGATGCTCCTGTATTATTCAGAGCAGACACGTAGGAGGTAGTTTGAGTTAGATGAGTTTTTTGCCACTAGTCATCATCGTGGTGAACTCATCGAAGTCTATATAACCATCGCCATCGCCATCGATCCCCTTCACCATTTGTATGCAGGCACTCATGCTGCTTGACTCTCCCAGCCTTTTCAGAACTCGACACAATTCCTCTGCACTGATCTTCCCATCACCATCCAAATCGAATACCTGAAACGCACTCCTCAGTTCACTCTCTTTCACTTTGCCTCCTCCGCTGTACATTTCCAGGAACTCCTTGAAGTCGATGGAACCATCTCCATCAGAGTCCATCACTTGAAATGATTTCTCTGCCTCTGCGTTGGGAATGCTCTTATTTATTGCCCTTAACGCAGCCTTGTACTCTTCCAGCGATATTTTGCCGTCCTTGTTGGTGTCATATTTTGCAAACACCCATCTTAGCTCCTCTGATTTTGGCTGCATGCTCCATCCCGACGAAGAAGAATTCGAAGTCTGTCTGCTTGATGCTGATTTAAAGTTGCTGTTCATGGTGGGTGTGCTGCTTTTTCGTGGGGAAGATGAGGACTTATTCCATGAGAAACCATGTTGAAACTTGAGGAAACTCATGTTTGACATCGTCGTCTTTGATCTGATGCGAGGGATGCGCTAACTATAATCTTCTAGTGATGAAGATATGGTGGATCAGTCAGATAGGATGACCGTTATATATAAGACGCTCTTGGAGGCCACTTGGGATGATTTTTAAAGGAGATTTGATTTGATGGAATCTGTTTACATAGTTGTTCTCGATATCTCATCCTATGGAATCAAAGATGAGATGTAAGAATAGGCTTTTTATCTATAATTCTTGCGCGTTGAGAACAACTTGTTAATGAGGAATCAACTGTTGGTGCCGAAAGTGGGGACGTGTCTCGTGAAGCTGAGGCTATTCTACCACCACTTGGGCAAGACGTGTATTCACCACCACGCCCACTTACAAAGTCGAATAAGTAGCTACTGTTACATGTCACTTTCATTTTATACCATGCCAGAGCCATAACCAATCTCTTGAAGCTTTTGCGAGTACCTTCTCGGGATAGCAGAATCAGAATGTAGTCCATTACCACGAATCTACAACATTTATCCTGCCGAAGTAGCTCCATAAACCAGATTTCAGTCGCTTTCTTGGAACAGTGCAGTTTCAAAAGAAGCCAACTCTCGCGCATGCACATACATCATCTTCGGTCTTTATTTTCTTCTGCCTTTTGGCAATCCTACATAGACACAGAAACCCACTAATATTGCACTAGGACAAAAACTCTAAACCGATCTTTATGGCCCTTTATTACTCTTTTTTTTTGGGGGGGGGGGGGAATGCTTTTCATTCACCGGTACCAAGTTAACACTGCGAATTGTTGTCATGATATTTTATCTTTTTCAAAATGATTGCACTTTGAAGTTATTGTTTTATTTTGAAATGTTAGATTTTCAATGAACATTAATTCATTTGGATCATTAATTGAAAATAATAGTAGGGGGTAGCTCATAAATATTTAATGCTTTATGAATATTAATAAAGCACATTACGTTGTTGCAAAAGTCCACCAGATGCAGGGTATGTAACTAAACTGCATTGTTTATAAGTGGTAAATAATACGACTCACGTTTGACTCCCTATAAAACAAAGATCCATATTCTAAAAACAAGCTAGGATATGACTAGCGATGGAAATTTACTTTTATTTTTCTTTTCTTCTAGGAATCCATTTTCAGCAACCAAGTGATGCAGATATCCACCATTGAAGGCAATTATGAAATGGTGTGAAAAGATTGTACAAGTTAACGATCGTGTTCTTATTGTATTAGCAACAACTCACACAGCTTCAAAAGAAACAAAAGCGCTCAGGGTCTTTAAACTTTCATCGGAGTGCAACGTACCATACCCTCAGCTGTCTTCTCGCGATGCCAAAGACAAAATGCTCACAAAATATCAAGAATCTGCAACATATTTAACATTTCTGAGAATAAGGCCAACTAGAAAATCAAGAAAATCTCGTAAGACTAGAAAACAGAGGACTAAACATAAAGAAAACACTTCCTTGTTAAATTGTTTTCAACTTTCAGGCTTCTCCAATTTAACAATTAAAATAAAATGGCCAACTTCCTCGCTTTGGAAAGAATTTGGTAGAGGCTTACTCACGTGTAGGAATGTCATATCGGCTAGATAAATTCAAGCTAGTCAAGCAAGACTTAATACATATAGATACCTGCATGGGCATCTCTTGTATGACAATACCGCTGCTTTCTTCAATGTTTTTGAGGGTCACCACTTCACCACCAACGACCATATTGATGACAAACCCATCTGCACATTTTTGAGCAATCTTAGCAACCTACACAAATCCAAACTACCAAAGAACAAAAACTAAAAAGCATAGCATTTCAAGTGACCAGCTGCCAAACAAGTTGCCATGCGCCTCATATATGTTTCCTGCAGGAAGCACAAAAATTATATGACGAAATAAACGACGAATCCACTGGAGAAAAAGGCAATGCGATGTAAATATTCATAGACATGACTTTCAATGCACACAAACTACACTCTTTCACAATGCTAAAGATGGCATGCAGCAAAAATAAAATAAGACAGACACATCTTGAGAAAAAGGACCAAACCTTCTTTGCTGGCAGTTCATAATTTATCAGAAGATGACCAGATATTGGAGATTCCCCAGAAGCCAGGAGAGGGAGGCATGCATCTGTTACAACTATCATATGAGACCTCTGTTCATCCCTCCCATCCTCATCTTCATTTTCTGTTCCAACATGATTTGTCTGGCTCCACCTTGTAGAAACTTGCTGAAATTTCTCTAAGATATGAGCACGTTCTGCTTCAACAAGGTCACTATACTGACATGCGCATGTAAAAGAAATAGATTATAAAGCAATAGATCAAAATATATAATAGCGTTCAGTAACATAATGATCCAAAAAAATCTAGCATCTGTAAACAAAAACTGTAGCCCAAATAGCCAACGAGGCATGCAGAAAGGTACCTCAAAAACCCTCAAGGAAAGTATTGGTCAATTGAATAACACATGTCCCAGCAAACAAATGGTACTCATAAAGCATATAGAATAATCATCTGACACATGGATAAAGTAAGCTAAACAGCAATTAAGTTAAACTTGAATTCTAAGCCAACCGCTCAGTTTTCGTCAAATGATGATAAATGCATTTTACAAATAAAGGACAGCCCATTTATCTTGTTGCAAAAATGAAAGGGGGTGTAAAGTTTATCTATAATTCTATATCTATCCCAATGAGACGTTACCTGTCCACTCAGTCCATAATTATATTTTTTTTGGTAAAGCCCATAATTATATTGTGTAAACTAGGAAATTGGATACTACACTGCAGATGTAACCAGTAAGAAAGTGACTACAGTAATTGACATCCAAGGTACAAATGAGAAAATCCCAAGAACGCTCTTTTTACGCTATATTATCAAGGGCAATACAATAGCCAGGAACAGGAGCAATAAGAAGTTGCCAATTGTATGCCATGAAGAAAAGGGAGATTGAAGCCGTGATTACGACTCTTAACTATATGAACTGCTATCGTTTTTTCATCAGCATAAAGAAAAACTGCCAGCAACTAAAGTGTACACTGGGAACATTCTAATTATGAATCCCCAAAACAAAATCTCAACAAAAAAAAAAAAATCATTACCAAGACTAACAAAGATATAAAGGGGAGGCTGGAAAAGGTAGAGTAGACAGAGTCAAGCTCATCGCGAGTACTGCAACAGACTACAATGGGTAGGCATGGACGCCGGCCCACCAAACCCATCAGGTCCTTCAGAGTTTCCTGAACAATCATTCTATTATCTTATACGTAGTGTTTTCAATTGAAAGGGAAAAGATTATATGGTTCTAAGAATTAAAATTGCAGGGAGAAGATAAAGAGAGAAACCATTTTGAACTGTAGCCTGTCCACTGCAAGATAAAAATGGCGCGACAGACTGAAAGGAAAAAAAGCCTAAGTCTTCAGGACAACTGTAGGAGAAACCTATAATTGCAATAGTTGACCAGAGCACCAGACAAGGCAAGGCAAAGTAGGAGAATCGATGGAACCTGGAATGGCTATTCTGAAAGGGTGGAAACGGAGCTTCGTTTGCGTCTATGGCCATGGTCTTCAGGCAGGCGGCCGGCGAAGCGACGTCCTTATAGCGCGATCAATGCCCAAAACGACTGTCGCACGACGAATTGCAAAATTCACTGGAGAAATAGGGTGGATCCGGATTCCATGCGAAGAGGGAGTCCTCGCACGGAATGCGTAGCAACACGTGTCCTAATTTTAAGCGTCAGATTTCATCAATGGTTGGAAGAGTGCGCGATATTTTCTCTTTTCATTTTAATTCTTAACCCACCGCCGGCATAAAGCCAGTGGTCGGAGAGTGTTCGATCAAAGGCTCTTGCGGACCCATTGCTTCCAGATCTCGACGGCCAACAAGCTTCCCTTAAAGCTTTCATGGCATATGAGGCTGCATGTTCATTCGGTACTAACATCAAAGCCTACCTTTTCATCTGACCCATGGGATTCATCTCGAGAATAAAACCGAGTCCGAGATTCGGGAATGGGTTTCGAGGGTGCTTCTTCATTTTCCCTGATTCTGGGAATTTCTCATGTTACAGAATGTGTTCAGAAATTATGATTTGCTGAAAAATTGATTTGCATCTCCTGTTTTTGTTGCAATTGGCTGTCGGAAAATTCAATTGCGGACTACGTAATTGTAGTGATACGGGTGTGTGCATGGGGTGTGAAACTTGTTTGTGAAGGTGTTTAGTTTCTGGTTCGTGCTTCTTCATCTTCAAATTTCTCAACTTTCTGGTTTGATCTTCACTGGGCATGTGCTTAAGGAGGCTGCACAGATGTGCCCCGTTTCATAACGGCCAAAGCATCTGAATGCGTCGTTTTAGTGTGCGGATACGATGGAGACACGATCCTCCTGGCACGGGATCCAGTCCCAAATCGGACCATAGTAAACTTCGCAAGAATCCTCCTGGCATGGGATCCACCTTAAGGAGGCTGCATAATTTTGACGTTCGGCTGGGTAAAATTACTCGTATTTTTGAGTACTTTTAAGATAATATTATTCTTGAAAAAGCTTTCGGAATGAGATTTCCCTATATTTAAAATTTTCAGACAAAAATAGTGTTTAACCTTTTGCATTATATGTACAAGAAAGGTATTGACGAGAAAAACGGTGGATGTTGTAAGTTTTGATATTTTAAAAATTACAATCTATCAATTTAAAACAGATATGAAACAGATTTAATACTTATTAAAACTTATTTTTCTAAAATATGGTATTATTCTATTGATGTAGAAGAGAATTGAAAAAAAAAAATCATTATAAAATTAATTATAAAATAGTGTAACTGAATTTTTAAGTAATATATACCTGAGTTATATCACTCGCTCCTTCTCTCTTCTTCCGTCCCTCCCTGCCTCCCTCTTCCACGCGGTCGGTTCCTTCTTCTTTTGCTGCCAAAACAAGAAATTCTGTAGCTCTCTTTTCGGATGTAAACAAAAACTAGAAAAAAAAATTAACCAGTTCAATTTCAAAGTTCACTTAATGTCTTCCAATAGCTGGAAACCATAACAGTCGCAACCCATTTGTCAAAACTCAATTCCAAAAGCAACCATAGGATATGTACAAACTGCAACAAAACTCAGTGAATTGAGAGTGTGTTCACATTCAGATGTAGGCAGCAAAACTCGCAAGACACCTGAACTAGGGGGTCCACTTTGGACTCCCCGCCGTTCTCCTCTCGGCAACACCAAGACCTAGCTGTTCCAATATCTGTTCCTTCGAAATCTCCTTATTGCCATGGAAAAAATAAACCTTGGACATCTCTAGAAAGCCCAATTCATTAACTTGAACCTGGGTAATGTTCAATTAAATAATTAATGATGACAATCGACGACGAACCTGGGAATCATGGAAGACAAAAGCTGCAAATGATCTGAATCTGCGGCTCCATCTCTGTTGTTCGATGCCCATTTTCCCATATAAACAACATAAAACTGCATAGTAAAATAAAAAGAAAAGAAAATCGCTCGATCAAGAACGATTCAACCAAAATGAAATGGATTGAAGAGATTAGAGAGAGACAGATCTTCGATAGTCATCAAACCTTAGGAATCTGATCTGAACTTGCTGCGGTGGACACAATTATGAGAGAGACTAGGGAGAAGAAATGGAGGATTGGAGCAATTAGTGAAGCCATCTGAGAGGAAGAAAGAAGAGAGAAGAGTGGTTTTGTGCCACTGAACGAATAGGAAGTGCTTTTGCTCATGCAAACCAAAGGTTCCAATTTAAAGCGCGAGTGACTCATTGCAGAGAGTATGAGTGTTGTTGAGAAGCTTTGCTCGGTGGTGTGTTGGGCGAGGAGAAGGTCGATCACTTTCTCTGACGAAGATCCCAAGCTCCGGTGAAGAAGGCAGAGCACTTTCTCCGATCGTTGCTGCGCACAATAATTTTTTATTTTATCAAATAGGTGCCAACTAGGATTTAAAGTGAGTGGACTGATGTATACTAAATGGTTATCAAGTGACATTTTCCCACCTGAACAATCAGGCGTTAGAATTTAATTGTCAAACTTAACATCTGTTAACATTAGGATAACATTACTACTATTTAACACTTTCAGGGTGAAAATTATACCCTAAAAACTTTCAATGTGAGATTGTTTCATAAATGAAACTTCCAAGGTAAAAATGATGTTTAATCCCTATTCAAAATATATAAATATGTTGAAAGTATGCCATTTTTTTATGGGGATACAACTAGAAGTTAAAAATTTCATAAAACCTAGTTAAGAAATAACAAATATGAAAATAAGGGTTTCCGTTTGTAAAATTTGTGAAAAGTGTCCAAAATGGGAAGAAGTTCAGGTTATGAATTTATAATTTAGAATCTGATGATTGAGTCCTATGTTATGAATTGAGGTCGGGTTTTAAGAGTTAGCTCACCTTTACATGATTGTGATCTTTTATCTTTAAAAGTTAAGGATTAGTAATCATTTTAAAATGAAAAATCGAATAGATTTAATCTTGTACGTACATACGAGGAAGGTAATCAAAAAAGAAAGAATAACTCATTTTCTTCAAAACTACTTCTTATTGAAAATTGTCCCATGTTTGGAACAAGTATCACAACCTCATTACAAGAAACCACATTTATATATACAGTGGGTTGCGATATAAATTTGTTTAGGAAGTTTTTTCATTAAGAATAATGTTATTCTAAAAGTTTTGTTAGGAATAATGTTATCACGAAACTTTTAAAATGGACTAGTGGAATAATATTGCCTCTTACTATTAAAAATATTAAAAGTCAAACCTTAGTTTTTAACAATCAACGTTAATTTTTTTAACCAAATAAATCAATATTATTCTATTTTAAAATTTTTGAGACAATATTACTTCTAAAAAAATTTTAGGACAATATTATCTCCAATAAAAAACTTACGGAATAAATTTACACCTTAACATTATTCATAATAAAGTGCCCATTTGATGGTAAAAAAGGGACACGTTTGTCATTAAGACACGTTTTTGAAGGTCGAAACATAACTCATCTATTCCCAGATGAAATTCGTACAGTTATCCTCACCACACCACACGATTAGATTAATATATTAATCAATATAATATCTAGAAATGAATTTTTAATCGTCTACCACTATTTTTACTCTCCTGGAAATCCGTCCATCTCTTTACCAAAATCCGGCCATCTCTTCTCCTAATGTAACCCCTCAATTTAGATAATGATAAATTATTTGTCCATTACGGTTATTCTTACATACTGTATGATATTTTTAATTATAAATTTAAATAATAAACTAACTTAGAAGATTAAATAGTACGAGAAAATCAATGCCTTATGTGGATTAATTTAATCATTAGGTTATTATGTATTATTTCACACATAAAATACTGAAGATCCACAAATTTGTAACTCCGAGCTCCTAATGCATTATATGTCTATTTGAATTTTCCTGATTTGTTTGTTTATGTTAATTTTTATTTTAAATTTTAGATCTAGAAGAATGATTTTCAATTTTTTTCAAGGTTCTAAAAATCTGTCAATTCCTTATATTTAGGATTAGTTTCAAAACTAATTCAAATTTCATAGTCTTATATTATGAGATAAACTCAGATATTATATTTCTTAATATATTTTGCTTGCTAGCTATATTTCCTAGCAAACCTTATAATTCATCCTGGCCAAGATATGCGGTATAACCCTCAAAACAAACATGTTGTGGAAAGTTTCGAGTGGTTTCATCAACTCCATTTGAAGCTTCAAAATCTATTGACTGTTTTACCTGTCATATCTTTACATGGCTACTTCTCCACTGTAATCACTCAAAGCTTCTTACAAAATGAAGATTAGATGTGGGAGGTAGCAATAGTCATGCAAGGGAAAGCATCAATGTGACTTCATTAAAGTGACTCAGTGAGTATTCGACTCCCAATCTCTCCATCTCATTCTTGAAATTTAAGGCTTCATAAATTATATATGCAACCTATAACCGCTTTGTGATGGAATACAAATAATACAAATTAATGGCTCACCTCCCTTGCATATGCTTATCTGCACTATTTTTATGTAATTTTTTCATTTTACAAACTAAATATATGGAAAAAGTTTTACTTTGTAAATGGTAAAAAAAGAACTTTTTTTTTTTTAAAGCTGATCCAAATAACAGCTTGTACACGACAATTCAATCGGATGCCCCTCCTCTCCTTTTTATTAGCAGCTTTGTGACATTTACAGATATAGCATTGTATTATAAATTTACTACATAAACAAGTAAATATTCAATCTCAAGTTGCAGCTTCTGTTCGAGCTTTTATTCTGAGCTTTTTTTTTTTTTTTGGGTGATATATTCTGAGCTTTAATTGGTGATATAGTTTTACAACTTATACAGGCAGGCCGCTTGGATATTCATATTACCAGTAACCATAGGCAGTTCTCTTCATCATCCGGATGAACTCCTCTGCATTCACCTCCCCATCATCTGCACATTTTCAGCCCAAAGCATATCGCGTCACACATTTATCAGAATTACGAATCAAATCAATAATTGATCGAAAAGGGGAAATAATTTTTCTTAAATAAAAAACTGTGCAGCAGCAAACGGATCTTTAGAAGAATCACCCAATCGTAGCGTGACAATATCATAAAAACTTTTACTCATCAAATGTGCAGTTGGATGAGGATACTTAACTTTCTAGAAATTAAAAAATGAACTGTTATTATGATGTGGAAAACTTACGATCGAGGTCTGCTTCCTCAATCATATCCTGAATATCTTTGGCAGAAAAACTTTCACCTAGCTCTCTTGCAATGTTCTGAATGTCAGCTGTAGATATCTTTCCCTGCATGGACACTGAATAAGAGGCCAAAGAAGGGGAGAAGAAGATGATGAAGAAGAAGAAGCCATAGAGATCATGTGTACAGAGTGAAGAACTTCACATTTCCATCTTTATCGATAATCTGGAAAGCTTTCATGAGCTCTTCCCTAGTGTCCCTTTCTCCAATTTTGGCTGTCATCATGTACTCGAACTCATCATAATCAATTGATCCACTGCCATCCTTGTCCACGTCCGCTATCATTTGATTAATTTGCTGGAGTGACACAGCGGATCAATGATTGAGTCCTAAATCGCAATATAAAAATACTAAAAGAAAAGGGAAATAACAAAATAAATCTATTAAAAAATGAAGTAAGGATCTCACTTTGACTTTCACATCTTTTTATTTTTATTTTCTATGTAATTTTATTATTTAAAAAAAGAACTAAGAGGAAGGTGAGTAGTGCCATTAGGAGGTAAATCGCCAGTTTTACCATAAATAAAATCCACTAAAGGATTATTTAAGCAAGAATCTCACCTAAATAAATTTAGTAACCATCAAAGGGAGATCATATCCTGACCATAAAGCCAGCTAGCATACTTATAGCTGCTGGAATATAATTAAATGAATACGAAAACTAAGAAAATATCTCTAATATCTCGCCACTAACAGAAATAGACATTGATGGACCTTTAAAAGCCATAATGGTCACTTATTTAACAAACAAACTCATTTAAAATGAACCCGACTTCTAAAATAATAATATTAATAATTATCATAACATTTAAAATAACTCAAATTAATATCTATCCTTAAAATGTCTCTAACTTCCCACAAATCTCGTTATCTCATTAATCCGGTACTCTATCAATCAACTTTTAGAGACGCATACAGAATTCTTGCAAAAAGAACATCATCCAAGATCCAAAAATACTAAAGAACATAGCGCAGATTAAATTAGATCTCATCATGTTCATAAGCAACAAACTTGGGTCAAAGCTCTGATTAAGTAGAATTGCAGATAACGCCAAATGTATGAAACGAGCAAATCATTGGATGCACCATCCCATCGTAATAAACAAATACGCACGGGGAGTTCAATGAGTGTACAGGATTATAGATTATACCTGTTCTGTCATCTCAAAACCAAGGGCCCTGTCAAAATAAGATGTCTGTTATGGATATCACAAGGCTGATTGAGATGGCAAAGCTTGATAGTTTTGAAATAACAATCATACCTCATGGCAACATTCAGCTCCTTGGCATCAATGGTCCCTAAAAATCATCAAGAAATGTCATAAACAAATTACTTGAAGTTCTAAAGAGATTCAGTTTTGATGCTTGAGTATACAACACCTGAGCCATCCGTGTCAAATAATTCAAATGCTTCCCTGATCTCCTGCCTTTTCTGTTGGGTCAATCCATGATGGCGTCCTTTAGGTTTATGAAATCTCGTAGATTCCCCTCTATATAACGGGCCCTGATACAAGATTCCATTTACTAAGCAAATACATAATGATCAATCAAAATTAGTCCCCTTTCCTTAATTGCAGGCACCTGGGTAAAAGAGCCATCTTCTTCCACAGGCATCTAAAGGAGACGTACTTTGGCAACATTCCCATGTGATGTTAGAGATGCCATCATCCTTAATCCAGCAACTCTTTAATTTTATTTTTAAGAATTGATGCATAGTTAATAAGTTTACATAGCAGAGGGTCAGTTGGATGAAGAACGTCGTTAAACCTAGAATTTGATCCGTAAATTTTTTCCACCGCACTTGTTTCCCCCTTTTGACCTTTTCAACTGCGTTCCCACTTCGCAAACGCTAATAGAATTATTAATAATAATTGATATTGATGGTTTATGAGTATTAATACTAGCCCTGCAAGGTTTATCTCCAATTCGATCATCCTCACCGAAGGGACAGATTAGATCATCTAGCAACTAAAGATCAGACAGTTGCCGCCGGGGGGAGGTAAAAGCATAATTTTCAGCGCGAGCCCCAGATTGAACCAAAATTTCATTAAGCAAGGCGGAAAGGCGCCTAAAGTGGAAAGGTGGTCGGAGGAGATAGAGGAAATCTTACCATGCTGGACTGAAAATTTCACTGTTGTTTCCTCCCAGGAAAGAGCGCGAGCACAACTACATGATGATCGGGGCGCCTGCTTTCTTAAAAAGAGCAGGTAGGCTGCACCGCTCTTTGGATGTGGGCCGTGGGATGAGTCGTGCCATGGGATGGGCCTTCAGCCACGTCCCAAACCACCCCCCACCAAAAAAAAATAAAAAACCAAAAAGCTTTCTTTCCTTTCCGATGGAGTTAATCTAGACCGTCCGTAGTGAGAAAGCGATCGCAGCCGTCCCCTTCCTGGCAAAATAAACGATGCGTGTTTGGGAAAGCCAGTTCAACATTGGAAATTTGGAATCCCAGGAACGACGGTCAACGCAGTTGGACATCTTCCTCCAAGTTATCGCATGTAGCAGCGACCTAGTTAAAGGGATTGATGCTTCATCTTTCTGAATGACGGTTCATTGTGGCTTGCCAGTTTTTGTGCAATAATTATTTTTGTTGTTGCCTGCTGCCTTAATTGAGTCAGTCGGTCTATGCTTGCTGGTCTCGTGCTGATGCATTTTTGTGCAAAGTGCGAACCACTCGATGATATGTTGATGCATTTTGTGCAGATGATCATGAAGGTCACTGAAGTCTGAAGGAATTTTACCAGTAACGCATTCTACAGTAACTTTGAATGAATGTACAGTGACTGCCTCCTCGCTGCCTCAGGAAACCTTTGTTTAACGAAAATTTCCATGGTTATATAAAAATATATATATATAATAAAACAGAAAAGGGAAACGAAAAGTGGGGGAGGGTTACGGGTTACGTTTCTTTAGGTGAGCCGTGCTACATGGCTCCGATGTAATTTCGTTGTTTTTTCAACGTTCAATCCTTTAAAAAAAAAAAAAAAATCATCTTCATTCAAGATAGTTGGTGAGTAAAAGCAGAGCCGTATGGGAGCTGGTGTCGTTGCTTTCATAGTTTCCCTTGGTTAGAGTACGCGCTCGTGAATTAAAATGTCATTTCCTCTCGTATTCACCATGTATAACAATTAAAAGGGGGGAAATAAGACACACATCAGAATATAAAATCCACAATACATTAGTATTTAGTATTTACACGCAAACCTTGAACAAAAAGGTACCACTGAGAGATGAGAGATCCCTTCTGACCTCCACCTCTACCGCACTACCAGACTAACAACCGTACGTATATTGGTGAACAAAGGTTCAACCTAAAATCCCTTGTAGCAGTAGTATTGTATGTATGCCTTTGCATCTATACTAAGGGGATATTAACCCGCAGTACATCGAAATCTAGAGCAGCACAGAATCAAACTACGAAGAAAGATTTGCACCGGTAGATGAGGGTGAGCACGTGAGCTTCGTTCATGGCAACACCCACCAAACTCGGTGATTGATTAATGTTATTGCTTTGATGATCGCAGAGCAGAGGTCATTCAGTTGCAGACCTTGCTGCTCTTCATCATCACATGTGAAACAAAGTCAACGCTTTTCAGCTGCTTATTACTGTGAGGGCCACCACACCCCTTCTGGTCTTCGCGCCCTCTCTTGCCGGCGCCATTATGGTTTATGTTCACCCTCACCCCAAACAGCTTCACGCTCTCTCCACCTGACACCTCCATTTCACCTACCGCGTTTTCGTCGTCATCTTCGCCTTCCTGACCCTGTTTGCCGCTGGACCCACAACTTCCTTGCCGCATGATCCGATGGATCTGATCCACCTCCATCTTCACGTGTTCCTTCAGGAAACTAATCAGCTCCTCGCACTGCTTCTTCGCCTGAGCCAGCTCCCAGTTCAGCATCTCGTTATCCTTCCTCAATTTCTCGTTCTCCCCCGATAAGTTCGCCACTTGACAGCTCGTCGTCTCCACGGTTCCTGGATTCTTCGAGTCTGGGGACGAAGTCGACGTCGATCCCATGTCGTCCCCGCCGGAGATCGACGCCGCAGGCGGCTGCGCCGCCGATTGCGCCACGGGTTTCCGGCGTTTGATCTCCGCCAACAGCTCCTTCTGTCCTCGTTTGAAATATTCGTTCGCGAATTCCCATTTGTCAGGCACGATCTTCCGGAATCCCTGGAAATCAACCCCAGTTCAGAGTGCGTTGTCAATAATGAACAATTAATAAGTGAAAATTTTCATCACCAGGGGCCGCAACTTAAACTGTAAATATCGTAACGACTTGGCCCTACACGAGCCAGTTATGTTGAGTGCACAGTGGGCAAATAGACGGCACAGCGATCGTTATCATCTGGGTATCTATTAATAGATCGGGCTTCCCATTTCTAGAAGGCAACAATAATTTATACACCTTCCGTCCCTGTATGTTCAATGAAAATGATGGATTTTCACTCACAAGGAAGAGAATTTATTTTTCCCAATGTTAAAGATTCATCGAATTTCAAATATTATCAAGTACCATACCAGTACCCCCAGTCCTAGATTTTCAATATTTTGGCACGTGATAGCATTATACGTGAACCAAATAAAAAGAATTTCAAATTTTCACAATATGCTGGTTATTACATATTAATCAATCATTCCTCTGTTTACGTTTTTGTCAAATATCTGTTCCGGAAAG
>QFDD01002597.1:0-25986 GCA_006871305.1 Vachellia collinsii | reverse complement strand
TTGAACATGTAAATCCTTACTTTGTGTTCTGCCTTGGTCATGTGCATGTATGAGTTAGTAGCATGTTAGTAAGGTATGTTCACACTTCTTGGCTAGTTTAGTATTGTACAATAATAATCATACATATTAATGTTTTAGTTATTAACCTTTACTACTGAGATTTCTATGAAAGCTCACTCTTCTCAAAATACAACATCATAGGTCAAAATTCATCCAAGGGCAATAGCAAGGAAGGTGAAGCTTCATGCTTGGAAGATGCTATCAAGTTATTGTACATGTTGTATTGAAGAAAGTTTACATGCTTGTATGAACAAGTAGTTTATATTTTGTATCATGTATAGAATACTTGGATCATGATGTAAACTTATATGCCATGTGTTTGTGCTAATTATGCCATAGTAAGCATGAGAACGAGTTATATGCATGAATAACTTAAAAATTACATGTTATATCATGTGGAAAAAAGGATTAAGTACCCTTAAGAAACCCTATAGTCGAGGTAGGGGTACAACAGGGAAAATAACATCCAAAGTTTAACTTTCCAGTTTAAAAGTACACATTCCAAAGATTAAAACAAGTCATAGTATGGTAAATTTTGGAGTGTACAATGAAATGCATGAATTTCCAAGGTTTGAGATAAGATCTGGAAAGTCCAAAAATGATCATATGAAAAATGAATTTTCTCTAAATTTTTTGTACTAATTAATGGAGCAAGAATAAGGCATAGCAAGTATTTTTACCCTATAAAGGAGTGAAAGAGTTTCAAATGGATACTTAAACCACTTGATTTTGATTTTTCTAGACTTAATTATAATTTTTCAACATTTGTCAAAATTTCAAGGGTTGTTGAGTGAACAATAACTCTAGATCTAATTTTTAAAATTTCACTTGGTTTCACTAATTCTAGAACTAAAAAGCATTAAAGTGGTCTAGTAATTATCACCCTTGCTCATAAATGTACTCTACACAAAGGTGTGACACAATCTACGCAATTGAAGTACCTCTTCTAGAATTTAACCATAAAAATTATTTATCTTTGAGGTCAAGTTTAACAAAGAATGGAAGATTCCCAATTGTGGAGATATTGTGCCCTTAAATTTCATGTCACTAATATTCAATGAATGGACTCTTGCATGATGAGTATTGCATGTGACACCAACCCAATTACATGGAGAAGAAGAGACAGATCAATTAACCAAGCAAATCATATGGGTCAGAGGTGATAAAGATTGGAAAGAAGTGCAAGTTTGTCAGCAGTGATGTTTTTACCAATCAAAATTAAGGCGATCATAAATCAACGAAGGAAGAAGAGGAATAGAAAGAAGGAAGGTTTTCCCATACTTATCAAATAAAAATTGCAAGCCTTGTTCATCCAGTAATTGACACACATTGGTTTGTTCCGATTCCAAATCAAGTAATTAAAGTCATACCCCGAAAGGAACGTTATTGAATAGAAGCTTCCGTGGATACATTGTTGCTTCAATTATGCATTTCCCTTTTTTTTTTCCTTTTGTTTTTTATGAGAGTTATTCCTTTATTCATTACTGCACATTCACGGTTTTATGGATAAAGAAATTCTACCAACTATAAAATGATTCCCTATAATCTGTATGTTTTAACTCTAAAGTGATGAAAGACGTATTTGTTCTTGTGTTCTCGGCGTCATTGTCATTACACGTGTTTAATGCAATCAATAACATGCATGAATAATTTTATAAGCTTGTAGCTATCTAATTCAAGGCATTGACTGTATAATTTAATACATATGTATTTAATGAAATAATCAGTTGATAGAGAATTTGCAAGTAAATCAAGTAATAAAATTTCAGTATAAAAATGTAACTGACACACTCATTCTTAGTGCACATTATAGGGATAAGCACCATGCCTATCATCACGACAAAGAATAATTTTAAAAAATTAGTACAAATAGTTTAAATAATTTCTTTCATAAAATATAACCCATGTTACGATAAAAATAAAAGTGAGGAAAAAATAAAAAATAATTTTTATAATACATTATGAAATAAAATGTATGTTAATGCATGTGATGAAGTCCCTTACTTCTCCCTCTTTATGTCATCTATTAAGTTAATTGCTTTTATTTAAGCTTGAAGACGTGTGAGATGGGACCTAATGAGATTAATAGAAATAGGAACAACACATAATAAGATTTTGAAGTATGAGCCTATCATGATTATAAATTTTCCCATGAAAATCAATTAAATTTATAAATAATAATTTTTTCATACATATAATTGTACTTTGTTAGGAATTTATTTCGCTTCATACATAAGCGATTAGAAGAAACACTCTTTATGGAGTCACCCTTTATGGAGTCTTAATCTTAAACCAAATTGTCATCTTCATTTCATTATTTCATTTGTAGTCAATCTGGTGGGCCATATATATTGTCCCTAACCTTTAAAAACACAGATATATATATATATATATATATATTCCACTCAATTCACAGTATAGGTGCATTTTAGAAGAATGATTTGATTCCAAAATATAAGTTACTTGTAGGATAATCAATACTCATTTTTCAGTATCATCCCATAAATTAATACTCATTTAAAAGTACAAAAATTTCAATTCATGATATATTAAATGAATTAACTTTTAATTTATTATTTTCATGAATTGGTTTAAGCGATCTATATTGTGGACTAGAAGTAATAAAAGTTTATAGACGTAATCAATTGGATATATTATATCAGCAACCCAATTAATATTCGTAGTAGGTACATGGAATGCTTGACTTGGGAGTAAATCTCAAAGTCACACTTATTTCCACACGAAACTACTTCTAAAGAATAATATCACAATGGACTTCAAAATCAAATGTAAATCGTGCAGCTTATAATTTTTAATTTGCGTGTTTGAAATCTAAAGTGATGAAAGACGTATTTGTTCTTGTGTTCTCCGCGTCATTGTCATTACATATGTATTTGATGAAATAATCATTTGATAGAGAATTTGCAAGTAAATCAAATAATAAAATTTCGCTATAAAAATGTAACTGGCACACTCATAATCTCAGGGACCCATTATGGGGATAAGCACCATGCCTATCATCACAACAAAGAATAATTTTAAGAAATTTTTGAAATAATTTAAATAATTTCTTTCATAAAATATAATCCGTTACTGTAAAAATAAAAGTGATGAAAAAAATTTAAAAATAATATTTATAATACATTATGAAATAAAATGTATGTTAATGCATGTGATGAAGCTTCTCCCCTTCCTTCTCCCTCTTTATAACATATATTAAATTAATTGCTTCTATTTAAGCTTGAAGACATGTGAGATGGGACCTAATGAGATTAACAGAAATAGGAACAACACATACGAAGATTTTGATATTTGAGACTATCATGATTATAAATTTTCCCTTGAAAATCGATTGAATTTATAAAAATAATAGTTTCATACATATAATTATAATTAGTTAGGATTTTATTTCGTTTCACACAAGAATTTTCTTAATATCTTACTAAAAAAATTGAATTTGGAGAAGCTAATTAAAAACAAAAGTACTTTTCCTAATGTGTTACTTTAAAAAGGAATTCTGAGATAAAATAATGGAAATAAGTAAAACTAAAAAGTATTAGGATAATTACGAAACTTAAAAAAATTGATTGCAAACGAGTAACAACCGGTCCATATGACTATTTTAATTATTAAATTAATTTTTTAAATAAAAAGGACTCATCCATTTACACGTATAGTCACATAACGTGCTAGACTTGTGAGCTGTGAGCCTTGTGAGGATAAAAGAACTATAAGTAACGAAGCCGAAGTAATTATTCCGATTCGAAATCAAGTAATTAATTTTTTTAATGAGAATTGAAAATTGTCATGTGAACGAAGTCGAAGTAAGAAAGAAGTGGCACCATTACGTCAAGGACCACGTTTTCAACATAAGCTACCCCGTAAGGCAAGTAAGTGATTAGAAGAAACACCCTTTATGGAGTCTTAATCTTAAACCAAATTTTCATTTTCATTTTCATTTGTAGTCAGTCTGGTGGGCCATATATATATTGTCCCTAACCTTCAAACACACACACACACACACACACACACACACACACACACACACACATATATATATATAGTCCACTCAATCCACAGTATAGGTGGCTTTTAAAAGAATGATTTGATTTCAAAGTATAAATTACTTGTAGGATAAGTAATACTCATCTTTTAGTATTGTCCCATCAATTAATACTCATTCAAAAGTAGAAAAACAAATTCAATTTATAATATATTAAATGAATTAAATGTTAATTTGTTATTTTCGTGAATTGGTTAATGTGATCTGTATTGTGGATTACAAGTAATATAAGTCTATAGACTTAATCAATTGGATATATTTTATCAAGAACCCAATTAATATTCGTAGGTAGGTACATGGAATGCTTGACTTGGGACTAAATCTCAAAGTCACACTTCTTTTCACACGAGACTGCTTCTATATGTATATAACGTCATTTTAATTTACCTAAAGAATAATATCACAATGGACTTCAAAATCAAATGTAAATCGTGCAGCTTATACTTTTTATAAAGTTTCTAAGTAAAAAATTTCTCTATAAACAGTCAAATACAAGTTACTTAATATATATATATATATATCAATACCAAAATGCATATATTTTCTTCCATTAAGGTAGATTACAAAAAATTTGACTTTCAATGTCGCCACTAAAAGTATAAAAAGTCGATGCTGAAGACTCTTGTCACAATCGAAGGGTTACCGCCGTAGCGATTATTGCTGAAAGTTTCAGTGGTGACAAAAATAAGTCGTCAATCGTGGCAGAAGTGTAAAGTCATCGCCGAAGGGTATCTTTAGCAGTAACTTTTGTTGCCGCTAAAAGTCATTTCACAATTATTAAAAAAATAATAATTCACACTAGTGACTGCTACATCATCATTGGCCAGCGTCACATCACCTATGACTGTCGCATCACCACCATTCCTTGCACACCACGTTTTGCTATATATATGTTACCTCACCTACGCCACATATCACCACCTCATACTGCCACATGCCGCTAGTTGATAAATCTAAGAGTTTGCCTTCTCTAAAAATAAAACCTCTAACCCCTTGGGTATTAGCATAAGTCTTTGCCAGTTGAGCTACAATGACTCTGCATAATTTGAACACATAGTTAAATATATATAATATTTTACTACATAATAAATTATAGACATTTACACACACGCATTTATGTGTATATATTATTTGTATATATACAATATCTACTATTATTAGAAAATAAAAGTAAATTGGATGATAATTTTTATGTATGTATTTATTATTTTATATATTTGTATTTTATATATAGTATATTATTGATTGAATAATAATTTTTACACTCTTATGTAATTATTAATTTCATAATTTTTATTTTTTAAAAATATTATTTTTAATAAAAAATTTTAAAAATAAAATAAATATTAAATTTCTTCCTTTTAGTGGTGACTGAAAAAAGTTGCCACTGAAAGTGGGCAAAAACTCAAAAAAGTTGCCGCTGAAAGTTTTTATCGCCACTGAAATTCATCATTGAAAGTCATCTTTTTATATAACTTGAGTCATGATGTAAACATATTTTCTTCCATACTATATAATTTCTTTCGTTATCACAACGATATGGGACCACATTTTCATTATCATTGCATTATTTTCCGAAGGAAAATTGTGTTTCGTGAGAAATGGAGTTTGACATCAAGTCAAGCACATCATGCACCTATTGATAAAGGGTGGTACAGTTTAATGCATCCAATTAATTAAAAGTCTGATAAATGTTTTTTTAAGAGTTTTGATAAATACTTTTCACCCTAGTTGGACAAATGGATAGGAGAAGAATCATCACATTAATGCATTTTGATTGAAATGGAGCAGAGAAGAATTTTTGTTTGATCCACCAAATCTGTGAGGCATCCTTGTCCAAACAAGAAGCATCAAACGAATGCTTCCTGATACAGATATGAAGGACATTTTTGATTAAAATCAACACCAAGGAATCATAGCCAGTGAAGAGCTGGCAAAATACCCAAATATCTTACAAAGGTACAGGCTGATGGGACATGTTGAAAAATATTTTGATATGGAGTTAGTGTACAAATTGACTTCAATAAACAACTTCAACCAGTGTTTGTCATCCGGAAAAATATCTATCACAGTAGTGAATATGATATGGAAATTACCCAATAAATCAGTAAGTTAATAATTTGATTAGCTAAAATCCTATAGGTAACTTGTCTTTAGATTCTTAAATATAAAAAGTTCCACAAAAGTTGATCAAACTTTTACAATCTAGCTGATCAAGTAAAACTCTAAAAGAACTCGTCTCTAAATATTAGATTGAGGTCTTGTATGTTCCTCTACTATGGTTTACAATGCTAACCTTGAACATGTGGATGATGATCCAACCCGAGGCTAATAGTAAATGATACAGAATTTACCGGCTAACCAGAAGTTAATGATTTGATTAGTTAAAATCCTAGATGAACTTATCTCAAGATCCTTAGATATAAAAGGTTTCACGGAGTTGATAAAACTTTTGCAACCTAAGTGATTAGTTAAAATCTTAGAGGAACTTATCTCTAGATATTTAGTTATAAATGGCTTCATAAAAGTCGATTACTGTCTTGTGACTCAGCCATGCTCTATCCATAATACAAACCATATGTTAATACTTGTTAAGGAAAAACTTCTCATTCATCCTCAAATAATTGAATACGAATTGCTCCTTAGATAAGGAAACTTATTAATCCTGATATGGCTCAAAATATTAAAAAAATATAATAACATGATGACATATACTTAAATTAAATCAAGGACATTAATATTAAATAATATAATTGAGATTGCTAATTGTCATTCATATAACTATAATATTATCCTAAAATATAAACTACTAATATATTCTAAAAATCCTTAATATGATTTAAAATATTTAAAAGATAAATAAAATATTCATAATAATCAACTAAATACAAAATCACAAGCTCGTTTTTTTTGAAATAATAAAATTACACATAAAATAAAAAGACTTAATTGTCTTCTTCTAAATGGTCTTTCGATAGTTGAATGCCAAGCAGAATATCTAATAGAATTGGCAGAATTGCCCTTTGAATTCCTATAAAAATATGAATAATAGTAGGCCAAATGGATTGTTTCAAAAAAGAAAAAGAAGGTAGGCCAAATGGATATAAGGAAATCAAATCAATATTCACTCTTGTGGATTGAGCTTAAGGAACTGGTCACGCCATGAAGGCCAATAACACAAATTATATTCTCTTCTTCTTGATGTATAAAAGCACTAATTGGGAAACTGCACCCATCAACTACACACCCAGCCATGGAAAATTGCACCAAAGGCCAATTCTTCAGTTCCTTCTTAAACATATAGATTGGCCACTAAATCTCAAAGTCCAAGCTAAAAACTTAAAACAATTAGAAGTTTAGTACTCATGTTATGAAAAGGTCAAAATAACGCATCTTAGTTAATTAATTAAACAATTAGTACATATATTTGGGAAAATATGCATACATATACGTAGTTGGTCAACAAGGTCACAACTCTCATCCAATGAATGGAGAGAAGTTGCAGCACGTAAAGAAATACCAAGTCTTTATTTGCTTCCTGCAAGCAAATTAAAGACGACATCAACGGATTCTACTTATATAAATAGCCTTATAATCTTCCATGTAAGTTCACTCATAAACTCATAAACACAGAGAGAATTGAAAGAAGTAATTATTGATAGTGATGGAGATTTATACACAGAAGATGAAAGCTGTGTACTTGGCTGTTACCCTGTTGGCTTTTGCTTCTGTTCTTGTGCAAGCATATGACCCAGCTCCTCTTCAAGATTTCTGCGTCGCACTGACTGACCCAGCTATGCCAGGAGGTGTATATACACACTTAACTTTTGAAGTTAATGTGTAGAGAGCAAATTACAATAAATCTAGATAAGTTTGAATCATTCATTGTTGTTTTCGCAAACTAATTTAATCTTTTAAATGTGCAGTTTTTGTGAACGGGAAATTTTGCAAGGATCCAAAGGTTGTGAAAGCTGAGGACTTTTTCTTTTCTGGATTGGACGTACCTAGAGACACATCAAACCCTTATGGCTCTAACGTCACAGATGTAGACGTGAACAATTTGCCTGGATTGAACACTCTTGGCATCTCTCTTGAACGCATTGACTTTGCGCCAAAGGGTTTGAACCCTCTTCACACTCATCCACGTGGGTCCGAGATATTTGTAGTGATTGAAGGCACTCTTTTAGTCGGATTTGTGACATCTAATCAAGATAACAATCGATTCTTTTACAAACTGCTGCAAAAGGGAGACGTGTTTTTGTTTCCAATTGGTCTTATTCACTTCCAATACAATGTGGGTGATCGCAGTGCTGTTGCCATTTCAAGTCTAAGCAGCCAAAATCCTGGAGAGATCTCTATTGCAAATGCAGTATTTGGCTCTTATCCACCAATCTCTTCCGAAGTTCTTGAAAAGGATTTCCAAGTGGATAAGAAAATAATTGATCTGCTACAGAAGCCCTTTCGAGCATAATCAGTAAAGCCCTACAACAATGCGTGAGCATTTTATGTATCGCTATTATATTAAATAAATAAAAATGTTTGGGATATATGTCCCAACATTTTATTTGGTTTTCTTATATAATATATAATTTGACTTAGATTGTATTTGATATGATATCTTTCATACATATTATATACATGTGTGTGTGTGCTGTCTGAATCGATCATTGTGTAGGATGTGGACATCAACTAGGACACCATCATGCCACGTAGGATCACACATCATATATCCGAAATTGAATATTAGACAATTGACTCAAAATACTCAATTGAAGAACACTATTGATTGAAGGAACATGAATGCTGTTATCGTGTTAGACTAAAGTGAAATCAATGTATTATTCAACTTAAGGAAGAAATTTAGGTCACGTTGCTAATATCAATTAGGTTAAGTTCATGGGTTAATTTACAAATGCATATATTAATTTTAACAACTAGTAATAGCAAAATAACAGTTGTCCATATGAAGATTTGCAAATAATAATTTACATTATAAAATCTTATATCAAAGGCTTGCTAGTGCTCATAAATAATTTACAAATGTGCATACACATCTTGACAAATAGTTAGGCTAAATGACAACTGTGATCCAAGAACTTGAAACAATAGATATAAACAATTTAATCTAAGTTTTGTCCTACAGTTAATTATGTAAATAAATTATGGTAATTTGATTGTTTAGATAAGCATATGTTTTTTGTCACACCCTCTCCTTAATCCTGCCCATTCTAAAATCCATCTAGGCAAAATAGTCCTTCCTTTCCATAAAATATCTTTTATCCACATCTGTTTGAATGGGATTTTCCCAAAAATCTTAAACTTTTTAAAACAACATTTATATAAAGCTGTCATTCCTAATTAGATCCAAAGAACCATGTTTGATCTTGGGTTTATACTCTATAGTTGTAGTTTGAAAACAATTTTTTCTTTAAAATTGTTCCCTAGGTTCATCTACTTATAATAATTCTTTAATATCTATTAGTTACCAGTCATGGATAATAGTTACTTGTACATTGTGGGGTGACATTCCCTCACATCCACATTCAGTCTTATATCTACTACATACCTGACTTATACAATTATATATATAACCATCTAAGCCATCTAGGTTTATACCAAAATAAATTCCTAACCACTAATTTAACCAAAATCATATGTAAAGGGGGGTTCTTCCATTTTCCTCTTTATTATCCATCGTTCTCACCTTCCCCACCTCTTTATTCACCACTTCCTTGCCTCTTGAGCTATCCACCTTAGCTGTATTTATTTAAAAGGGAGGGTGAGATTCAAAAAATCTCCTTATAAACCATAGCTTATCAGATAATCATATATATATAACTCACAATCATGCAAAAACAAGCAATATATTCATACGTATATCATTTCTCATAGCACCATATACCTTCGGAGGGTTCACATAACACCCCACACCTTTGGAGAGTGACCCAAAGGAAGCTATCCCTTTAGACTTTAAACATGAAACCCCTACACCATCGGAGGGGGCCCAAGGGAAGCTATCCTGTATGACTTCATCACATGACGCATAACAAATATAGTACAGACAAACATGCAGAATTAAATACATAATAATAAGATACATACAGTTTCTACTTGTCTCCTTTTGTTTACCGTTACCTTCCTCGGTAATCCCTTTTCTAGTCTTCCTCGAGGTGCTCAAGTAGATGTCAAATCCTAAAAACATACATGTATAATATTATATTAATTATATGCTTATTGAGCTTCATCTAGCACCTTTTTCTTTCCAAACCGTATTTCTACCTCTTTACTTTATTTAATTCTCCATTATTGACTTTTGAATTTTTCAATAACTTTGAAAAATAATAATTTTTTTCATATAATTCCAAATACAATGGTTCAAGCTTCAATGTGAAGCTCTCCTATGCTCTTTAAATGAAAATTTCCATTCATTAATTTTAGCCAATCAATACTCTCAAATCAACACTAAAAGTTACTGCTTGTTAAACAACTTTTCCAAATTTTTTCCAGATTTCAGAACCAAATTTTATTGGTTCATAACTTACAATACACTTGTCCAGGTATTTTAGTACTCATGTCAAAGCATATTATTAGCACTATTTACTTACCAAATTTTATGGTCAACAAAAACCTTTCATCAGAAAAATACTATTTTCCAATTTTTCTGAACCAATTTGAAAAGTTCATTGGGGTAATTGTTCATTTTCCCAGCTTATAGCTCAAATCAAGTCAATGACCCAAAACTGTAACTTAACCCAATTTCCTAAAAACTTATTGGTTTATATCATCCATTATAACCTCACACGGACACCCACACTTATATGTCTTAAGTTTATAATCTGGAAATTTGTAGACCTAAGGAACTTGCTTGATCCATTTGGCCAACTACATGCATGAACACCCAACCACAAGTAACTTCATTCCTCACAAAATCCTTCAATTATGGAAATTCCAGATTCATACGGCTCATTTTAGTTCTAGAAATCTTTCTTCAATAACCTCCATTCATGCTGATATTACAAATTATAAACAACATCTAATCTCCAATTCACTTGGCCAACTATATGTTGCTGTCACGACATTTCCGGCTTTTAGATTCATGTTTGAACCTTCATTTTAGAGCCACTAGACAGAACCACTAGATACTTCCTCTCTTAAATTAATTTTATACTTCACAAAACGTTGGCTATAAATCTGAATTTCCAGATTACTACCACTTATTACAGCTTCGAAAATTCTGTCTCTTAGGAACCAAATGCTATTTCTTGAAATTGCAAGCTAAGAGACAAGCCTCTTGGACCTTCTAATGATTTATGCATGCATATATTCTCAATTCCAAATTTCAGAATACATACATATATATTTATTTAGACAAACAGATACACACGTACATGTATGCACTTCATAAACCATTAGACAGTTTCCTTAACCCTTTGATGCCATTGATTTTCCATTCAATTAGTACAGCATGTTTTTCCCTTATTGCAGAAAATTTCCAGCAATTTACACTCCAATAACACTCACATTCATCCTTAATCTAAGATACTTTCCCTTTCTCGGCCGTAAACCAAAAATGGATGAGTTTTGTTCAAATGAACAGTACCCTTGCGTTTTAGAGCCATAAACCCAACGAAAAGTTTACGTGCAAGCTTAAATCGGTTCAAGGAAAGCTTTAATCTTTCTTATCCAACAATTTAATTGGTGAAAAACTTTAGATTTCTCACTCTTGGCTCAACCCCCAAAACCCAAAATGATAGAGTGAAGAAACTAAGGTAGAGAAATGTTTTGGAGACTCACCTAAACACAAATACGAGCTTACATGTGCGAATGGTGTCTTCCTTCAGCAAAACCATGGCCACGCACTCAACACTCTCTCTTGCACTTGCTCTACTCTGTTTCTTGCGGTTGAAAGAAGAAGAGGAATGAAATATAGACAATACTATCACATTTACATAAGACCAAAGACATCATTGCATCGCTACAACCATGCATATACACAAGCATGGATTCACATGTAGTATGGCTACAACCATACATTTAACATGGCCAAGCAACACAAACAATGATCAAATGCAATGTAAATGTAAAAGTTAGAATTTATGCTACCTTAGAATCCTTTACTTTTCAATTGAACTTGAATTGTCTTCCAAATTGCACTTGATGTCTTCCTTTTTGAAATTTCACAATCCTACACAATATGATATATTTGACATCACTACTAGGCCATTTTCCATGCCTTGTATCCCTTGACAACTTGTGAAACTCAACATTAACCACTTAGGATTTTTAAGTTCTTACTTTGGCAATTTGGTGTTCTAGTGCTTCCAAGTTTGTGTTTTAACTTCTACTCTACACAACTTTTCATTTTGAATCTAATGGAAGCATTAAAACTACCAAAATCAAACTTCTTCCCTCCAAAATCCTAGCTGTACATCAGGTATGGAAAAATTGGAGAAAATGAGATTTTACAAGTTTTCTTTCCATATTACATGCATAATCTCATTAATATGCCATTTTTCGATGCTTAAATAACATGAACACTTCCATATTTATGCATCACCATCTTTGTCCAGCAGCCAAAAAGGAGGGTATGATGCCATATTTTGAAAACAACTTCAAATAAACTCAAATCAAACATCAACATGTTGCAAATCAAGTGTTGAGTTGATCTATGGCATGTATTATCTCCAATTACTACTCTTTGTCATTTTGTTTCACTATGTCTCTTTAAGACTTCTCTTAGAATTCAGTATTCAACCACTTGGAGAGGAAAACAAATCGATAGAAGGGAAGAACAAGACTCGTAAATAGATTTTCATGGAAGAATCGAGCTTAAAACCACATCTTACCTTTGATTCTTGTGAGATTTCTTCTTCTTTTTGCTTGTTATTCACCACAGCTTCTCTCTCTCCTTCTCTAAAGCTGCTGAATGAAATTGTGCAAGAAATGGGGCCTAAGAGATTTATTAAAATCTGTCCCAATGGTTTGAGGTGTGGGTCCCATTTCTACTGCCCGAGCCATTTTCTACTGATACAGCTGCCACTTTTGCATGAGAGGACAAGAAGTGACTGCCTTCAACTCCCCTTATTCTCCTTTTTGAAAAAATGGACTTACTTTATCATCTTGTTTCATGCTGAAAATGCTTTTCAGGAATTTTCTGATCACTTGACTAGTTCAATGTCACACAAAATTCTCAAAATTCAACTAATCACTGCATGACTTTTCACACCTCAAATAGCCTTCAAATATGATCTAAATTAATTTTCTCTTGAAAACCCTAATTTGGGGATTTTCAGCCTTTTGTATTGCTATTCTGGCTATTTGTTGCCAACAGGCTGAAATTAATTTTATAAAATAGAGCATTTCATAAGCTATTTTCACCATTTTAAGGTACATTTTGAGGTCTCTAGGCATTTTAAATAATTATATTTGGCTAAAAATCAAATAAACAACCAAATCTTAAACAACTTTAAAATTCCCATGAGGGTGATTTTGGTCATTCAAACTTTAACTGGACCTCAATCCATGATCAATGAATTTTTCTCTACATTTCTAGACCTGGGGTCATTTTATGAAATTTTAGTCATCTTTTCCAAAAATGACCATTATGTTCCTGACTTTTCCAAAAATGACCATTTTGCCCTTATATTTTCTAAATTTGCTAAATGGCATTTCTAGACTTCCTTCCATTTCTTTTCACTCTCCGGACCCTTAATCTCTATGTAGCCCTTAGTTTAGCCTTTATTCTTGTTATAGAAAATGAGGATATTACATTTATCACCCCCTTAAAATAAATTTCGTCCTTGAAATTTACGTACCTTAGTCAAATAACTCTGGATGCTAAGCTTTCATTTCTTCTTTAGTTTCCCACGTAGCCTACTCAAGCATCAACGCCTACAAGACCACCTTGGCCATAGGAATGCTTTTGCTTCTCAGCTACTTTATCTTTATATGCACAATCTGATGCAGTCCCATCTCTTATGATAGATTATCTTGCAATGCAATACTATCATACTCTATAACATGCTCTGGGTCTGGGTTATACTATTTGAGCAAGAAAACATGAAATACATTGTGTATTTGACTCTAGTTTAGGGGTAAGGCCAAACGGTAAGCTACTGGTCTGATTCTTGAGAGAATTTGAAATGGTTCTATATACCTCATGTTAGAATAGGATTTGACCAAGAGGGGGGTGAATTGGTCTAATAAAAAATTAAGTAAGGGAGTTGAGAAAGATGGACAAAGAGATTTATACTGGTTCGGCCCTCCTGACCTATGTCCAGTCTTCAGATTCCTCTGAGCTTTCTAAATTCACTAATATCAATGTGCTGCTTCTTTACAATTAGAAGAAGAAATTCTTCCCCTCTTTTCCGTATTTTTATCATCCCACTCAAGATTTTCTAATCTTGAATAACGCTCATAGAATCATAGGTTTGAATAAGAATATTCTCTCAAGAGAATTACATGCTAAACACTAAAGTATTAATGATGAAGAGAGAAAAAGCAGAGGAAGAAGATGAATAAGCACTAAATGCAATTTCTCAGTAGGTGTGTTCTCTGTCTTTTCATCTTGAATGGTCTTCTATTTATAGTTGAGTAGCAATAAATGTCCGTTAGAAAGAACTTTATTTCCATTACTCTCAGCTTCATTGTTCAACATTGTGCATTGAATACTTGTGACACATGGTATGGCCGTGTCCTAAGTTTTTGTCCATTGATTGCATTTCGGTGAAGTAATCAAAAGACCCATTCCCTATTGTTAAGTAGGAAAAGTGAGCATTTATGTGTGCATAATGAATTCAGATAAATGAAGCATAAAAGAGGAAAGATTGTGAATAAAGATGAATTTCTGACAATCTGGGATACTTTAAGTAAAAGGAGTGCTCGAGCATGATTCTTGATACTCAAGTGTTGTTGGCAAAGTGACTCAATCTTTTCTTATTGTTATGCCAAAGTACTCGAGTTATATTAATGATACTCGAGTGTTTAAGATATACTCGAGTTTTCAAAGATGTATTGTTGTGAGATATAAGAACACTTTTGTTGATACTCCAGTGTTAAAGGCAAAACTAGAGAGTGTTGACAATACTTGAGTTCTGCCAATGATACTAAAGTGTTTGTGAGACAATTTGTTAATAATACTTTCAATGATGCTCAAATATGTACAAAAGTGTTGTCACTGCTTCGAGTGCTTGAAATATTACTCGAGTTGTGATAGGTTGTGCTTCAAAAGTTTCCTTCAAACATACTCGATACTCAAGGTTTTCCAAGTCATACTCGAGTGCAGAGGTATTTGTTAGGATTGGATTTGACCAAGAGGGGGGGTGAATTGGTCTAATAAAAATTTTCGCAAACGTTGAAAGCTATAACAGAGTATGAAAGAAGAAGACACAAATATTTATCCTGGTTCGATCCTCTTGACCTATGTCCAGTCCTCAGAGACCTCTAAGCTTTTCTCAATCCACTAATCTCAAATAGATTACAATCAGACAGAAGAAGGACTCTCCCCCTTCTTAACCCAAACTAACCCACAAACACTTATCCTCGTGTCTAAACCAAACCAAGGTTCTCCAACCTTGAGCAACTCTCTCAAAAATAATAAATGAACAAGAATATTCTCCTTTATGATAATTTAATGATAAACACTGAAGCTCTTTAATGAGAGTATGAAAAACAGAGTATGTAGGTGAAGCGTAATGAATTCTATTTCTCGTACATGCGTTCTCTTATCTAGCCGAGACTTGAATGCTTCGCCTTTTATAGGTGAGAAGATTAAATGTCCGTTAGAGACATTAATGTTTCCGTTAGACCCATTGTCTTCGTTCACCTTCCCGCATTGAATGCGTCTGCAACTTTTTGACAGTAGGTAGAATCAAGATCTGAGATTTTGTCCATTGAATCTCTTTTTGTTTAGACAATCTGAACTTCATTCCCTATTAATAAATAAGTCAGATAAGCATTTATGATGGTTGGTTTGATTCAAATAATCGTTGCATGAAAAATGAAAGATTTTGGAATCAGTTTAAAGTTGCTGACACGCTGCGCAATTGTCAGAAGGTGGAACTCGAGTTTTGTCTCTTCAAAACTCGAGTTATTGAAGAATTTTTAAAGTGGAAATCTCATAGCTTTTATTGATACTCGAGTTTGAATAAGAGTTTTGGTAAAACTTGAGTTGTAAAACTCAACTCGGGTTTCCATAAGTTCCAATGAGTTAAAATGCTTTGTACTCTTCGACACTCGAGTTTCATTTGGTAAAACTTCAAGTTTTGAACCTTTTCAAGTCATAACTTTTATTGTAACTCGAGTTTCCTTGAGAGTTTTGAGTTACAGTGTTTTCATCCTTCAAAACTCAGGTTTTTCTTCATAAAACTTCAAGTTATAAGAGTTTCAAAACATAACTTTTATATGAAACTCGAGTTGCACTGGAAGTTTTAGGTTTAAAAACAAGTTTGCTTCTCGAAACTCTAGTTTAGTATCACCAAACTCGAGTTCTATGAGAACTCTAAGCGAAACTTCAAGTTTGGAAAGAAGTTTTGAAGTTTAGAAATTTTTCTTAGCCCGAAACTCGAGTTCTGAAAGCCCAAAACTCGAGTTCTGTCAAAACTTTTACTTAAATTTCAAGTTCAAAAGGAAGTTTCATTTCTCTCTCTTTGAAACTCGAGTTTTCAAACTCACAACTCGGGTTCTAGCAAAACTTCCACTGAAACTTCAAGTTCTGGAAGGAAGTTTCATTTTTTCAAAACCATTTGAGAGCCAGAAACTCGAGTTCTATAAAACGAAACTCGAGTTTTGTCAAAACTTTCAACATAACTTGAGTTTTCACTGTGAGTTTTGATTTTCCAAAAGACTTCCAATGAACAAAACTCGAGTTTTAAAACATGGAACTCGAGTTTTGAGATTACTTTCATTCAGACTCGAGTTCTTTTGAAAGTTTTACATTTCTAAAACCTCTTTCAACACCCGAGACTTGAGTTTTGACTCCCAGAACTTGAGTTTTGATATAACTCGAATCAAAACTTGAGTTCTCTTGAAAGTTTGAGATTTTGAACACACTTTTAAACACAGTAACTCGAGTTCTCTCAAGCATTTTATTAAAAATAGAAGTTTTTCAAAAACTTTCTGAAAACTAATAATCAAAAACACAATTTCAAAAACATATTTGTCATCATCAAAACATTATCTCAACAGTATTGGAAAAGGCACTTTAGTTGATCCTCGAGTAATGTTGAAAGTATTAAGTTTAAAAAGAAAATTTCAACAAACAAAAATTTAAGAAGGAATTATCCAACATTGAGGGTAAGAAAAAGAAAAGGCTGGCTCTTATGTCAATACTAGAAAAGGAACTAGAAACAGAGGCTGAGGAGGATAAGGAAGTAGAAACAGTGGCTGAGGAGGATGATGAAGTAGAAGATAAGTCAACAAAAAGGATCTGTCAACCAATAAAGAAAAGTTCAACATTCAACTAAGACCACCAAGGAATGGTAATTGTTATACTCTTGATCTAGAAAGTGTTTTCAAGAATTCATGTTTTATTAGTCAAGCTAATGAAAGTCACTTATGGCATAAGCATTTAGCTCATGTTAACATGAATCAACTTGACAAATTAATCAAACATGACTTAGTTCAAGGACTTCCAAAACTAAAGTTCAAAAATGACTTAATATGTGATGCCTGTCAAATGGGGAAGCAGATTAAGTCATCTTTTAAATGAAAGAAAGAAGTTTCAACCAAAAGGCCTCTTGAACTACTTCACATGGATTTGATGGGTCTTGCAAGAGTTAAAAGTCTCGGTGGAAATCTTGATATGCTTGTCATAGTTGATGACTTTTCTAGATTTACTTCGACCATGTTTCTATCATCCAAAAGTGAAACTTTTGAGTTATTTGTTATTTTTGCCAAAAAGTCCAAAATGAGAAAGGTATGTCTATTGTTTTAATCAAGATTGATCATGGAGGAGAGTTCAAAAATGGGGATTTCACAACCTACTGTTAAAGTGAAGGGATCAATCATAATTTCTTAGCTCCAAGGACTCCTCAACAAAATGGTGTTGTGGAAAGGAAGAACAGAGTTCTCACAGACATGGCACGGGCAATGATGACTGAGAAACAAATGCCTCAAGTATTATGGGTTGATGCAATTAACACATCATGCTACATTTCCAATTGAGCTTACATCAGATCATCCCTCGAAAAGACTCCCTACGAGTTGTACAAAGGAAGGAAGCCTAATATGTCTCATCTTCACATCTTTGGGAGCAAGTGCTTCATTCAAAACAATGGTAAAGGAAACATTGATAAATTCAATCCTAGATCTGATGAAGGTTTATTTCTTGGTTATTCACATAAAAGTAAGGCATAGAGTTTTTAACCAAATTTACATGTGTAGTTGAAGAATCAGTACATGTCATATTTGATGAAATAGAAAGTGAAACAAAATCTATAATTGATGATGATGAAGTTGCTATTTCAAAAGGTTTTGAAAATATAAACAAAGAGAGTTCACCTAATGATCACTCATCACATGACCCAGAGGAGGATCTATCAGATTAACCTCTTCAAACCTCTCAACCAAGATTGTGGAAATACATCTGAAATCACCCTTTAAATCAAGTGATTGGAGAAGTGAATGAAGGTGTACAAACACAGAGAAAAGTTTTGAATGAAGCTCAATTCTCAGTATTCATAGCTGAGATAGAGCTAAAGAACATTGAAGAGGCTTTGTCTGACAATGATTGGATTATTACTATAGAAGAGGAAATGAATCAATTTGAAAGAAACCAACTATAGAACTTGGTTCCCCATCCTAATGACCATCTAGTAATTGGAAAAAAGGGTGTTCAAGAATAAACTTGACGAATTAGCCGTAATTGTCAGAAACAAAGCCAGATTAGTGGCCAAAGGCTATAATCAAGAAGAAGGAATTGATTATAAGGAAAAGTACGCTCCAGTGGCTAGATTGGAAGCAATTGGTGTACTCCTTGCCTTTTCCTATCTTAAAGATTTCAAAATTTTTCAAATGGATGTTAAGAGTGCTTTTCTGAATGGACACATTATGGAAGAGGTGTATGTTGAACAACCACCTGATTTTGAAGATATTTCAAAACCAAATCATGTCTATAAATTAAAGAAAGCTCTCTACGGATTAAAACAAGCTCCTAGAGCTTGGTATGAGAGGTTGAGTAACTTCATAATCAATATAGGTTTTGTTAGAGGAAAAATAGATTCTACTCTATTTGTTAAACATTCTAAATTTGACGTACTTATTTTTCAAATGTACGTTGATGATATTATTTTTAGTGCTACTAACAATGATCTTTGCTAAGATTTTGCCAAGACTATACAGGAAGAATTTGAAATGTCCGTGATAGGAGAATTGAATTTCTTTCTTGGACTTCAAATCAAACAGAGGGAGGATGACATTTTTATAAGTCAGGAGAAGTATCTAAAGGAGTTATTAGAGAAATTTAGCATGGATCAATGCAAGAATGTAGACACTAAACGATATAGAGGATCTAAAGGAACAATGAGTTCTACTGCTCTCCTTGATGTAGATGTGAATGGGAAGAGTTATGACATTAAATAATATAGAGGAATGATAGGATCATTGCTCTATCTCACAGCTAGTAGACCAGATATTCAATTTAGTGTTGAAATGTGTGCTAGATAGCAAGCTGAACCAAAGGAATCTCATGTAGAGAATGTAAAAAGAATTTTCAGATATCTTGTTGGCACTATTGAACTAAAAATATGGTATCCCAAAGGTAATGATGGATATTTTATTTCAAACTCAGGCTCTGGCTATACTGGATATAAAATAGATAGGAAAAGTACGAGTGGTCAGTGTCAATTCCTTGGTGGATCATTGGTGTCATGGTTTAGGAAAAAGCAATCCACTGTATCATTATCTTCAACTGAGGCTGAATACATTGTTGCTACTAGTTGCTGTGCTCAAGTGCTTTGGATGAAACAACAACTTTAGGATTTGTGAATTAATTTCATAGAAATTCCCATTTTCTACGACAATACAAGCACTATTAATCTTGCCAAGAACCCTATGCATCATTCTTGAATAAAGCATGTAGACATCCATCATCATTTTATTCAGGATCATGTTCAGAGAAAAGATGTCAAAGTGATGTTTATTCCAACACATCTTTAAGTGGCTGACATCTTCACAAAACCACTTGCCAAAGAGCAATTCATGGACATACAAAGGGAATGGTAAATCCCAATGAATTGTAAGTAAAATTTATTTTGGCTTATTATGTTTTTATGATTTGTTACTAACTTTGGTATTGGATTCTTTTATCAAGTTTTTACAGGGCTTTGTTTTGCTATTAAAAGACAAAGAAACAATCACTCTAAGAAACACTCGAGTTCCTGTAAAAGTATTACTAAAGAAAAGACCATCACTTTCAGAGAAAACTTGAGCAAAAAATCAATACTCAAGCATTTTGATGAGAATACTTGAGTACTAACAAGAGTAAAAAGTATATTTGAAGAAATTGGCATGATACTTGAGCACCATAGTTAACACTCAAGTGTTGATGGACATCACTGGATCCAATACTCGATGACAAGAAGAAGTGTCCATGATACTTGAGTATCATACATAACACTCAAGTATCACAGAAGACTCATAATACACAAAACTTCAACAGCACTGAATACATCATACAATACTCAAGTAATAGAGTCCACTGAATCCATCACTTGCAAGAAAACTCAAGTGCACATTAGAGTACAAGTAAATAATTTAGTATAGAAGATAATACTTGAGTATTGGTAAGGCTGTTCATATTCTCAGCATCACAATCTAGAGTACTAATAATAGAACTTGAGTACTATTGAGCCTTTTCATATTCCTGATCACAATACTCAAGTACTATAGTCAGAACTAGAGTACCAGTCGATCTGTTTAGCTTCTTAGGTCTCAATACTCAAGGACTTGATACAATACTTGAGTACTGACCATTAAAACTTGAGTATTGTTAACAAAACTAGAGTAAAAGTGTTATTTTTTTCCATTTTACATGACTCGATACTCTAGTATTGAAATCAATACTTGAGTACTGAGGTTTTCTGAAGCTTAAACCCCCTTTTGGAACTTGAGAACTCATTTTTCCTCTTCTACCAAAACTTGAGCAAACCCTAGCTCTATTTTCCAAGTTCCATTTTCATCAGTTATTTTCCCTAAAAATTGTCACATTACTTCCCATAACTACCTCCAATCATAACCCCCAACTTCAATCACCACATTTCATTTATTTTCACTCCCAATCTCTTAGCACTCTTTGTTTGGCACCATCGTCTCTATTTTCTCCAAATCCTCCTTTTTCCTCTCACTTTCACTCTCAATCCATCATGGCTCACGCCAAAATCACTCCCAGAAATCCTCCTAAGCCACAAAAGCCGACCACAAGTGGTCCCTCTGATCGGACACGGTTTTGTCACCTTTCGGTTCGATACAAAATGATTGCACCAAATTAATGCAGTATAGTGGGCAACCAATCGTTCTTCTCGAGGAGTTGTTTATTGATTATCCTAGTCTAAATTGGCTATAAAAAACATGTTGAACTTGAATTTGCAAAGTAAGGGGGGTTTAGTCTAAAGCTACAAAATGAAATGGAAAACTTGTGGTAAAATATTTTTTTGGTGTTTTCAAAGATTAAAAGTAAAATTTGGATTAAAAGGGAGTATAGTGAGTAGACTCTCAGTGATGGAAACTTAACTATCCTTGCCTTGGCTTAGTTATGGCAAATCAATTCTTTTGAGTTCAATTAATAAACCCTAAGCTATCACTTAGGTCCAATGGTTCAATTAATTCAAATTTGCTTGAATCCAAGTCAACCAACATTTCTTAAAGCATTGTTATGTGCAACTCAGAATGTAAAATGAGTAATTGATGCTCATGCCTTTGAAGGATTGCAATCACAATCACAGAAACCTAATGAACAACTAATTACCAATGATCATTGATAATCTAGTGAAGACAAGGAACCAAATTTGAAAATTCATTAACTCTAGTACATATGAACAACAACCAATCCAACTACATAGCCAAATCATACATTCGCATATCTGCAAACTGAAGTTCATAGCAGTAGGAATCTCTGGATCTAAATATCTCTACAACATTCAAGGACAAGATATGGCTAGGAATACTCCCCAATGAATCTCTGGCTCAAGTCTTGCTCTCCATCACCAAGAGGCTAAGGATCTAGCCTCTCATGATTCCTTGGACACAGCAATCATCATTCCTATGCTCAACCATCAGGAGAGGAAGATGAAGATGGAGGCAGTGCAGCAGAGAGTGGTTAGAAGGTGGGAGAAGTGTGGAGGATGGAAAATGGAGATGAAGTGTGTAGAGAAATTGAGGGAGATATGCAGAATGGAAGAAGAGTACAGAGAACACCTATGGCTCCTGGATTTTGCTCTCTGAAAAGTGCAGAATGAATCCCAGTTCGTGATTGTTCCCATTTTTGTTAGATCCAGCTACTGACCTCAGCTCAAAACGCACAGCATACTTTCCCCGTTTTAGGTCATGACTTACATTAAAATACGTCGTGACTACATAAGCTATATGTCGCGACCCTTACAAACAATGTAGCGACTTTGTTGGCCCATGATATTTTTTCACGTCATAAATGCTCCAGTGGCATTTCAATTAGTCCTGAATTGCATTCCCTTCAGTTTCTTCTTCAAGCACTCAAATATCTCTCCGAGGCAGTTGCAATAGAAACAAAAGGAAACCTTGTTAAGGCATAAAACACTGGAGCTCAAAAGCATGTACAGTTGGGAGACACAATTTACTAAATGTTCCCTTTTGTACTGATGTATATGCAATGTATGACCACAAAGGTTAAAAGGGTTCAATTTAACACAAGAGAGGCAATTAAGCTATAATATGTCCTGAAATGAAACAGGAAAACCATGTAAATATTAGCGTTTATCACCCTCTAAATCCTAATCTACTCCTCCTCCTCCACATAAGAAAGTCCAAATAATAGAGCCTTTGGAGGAAGAGACTAAGACTCCATTGGTGAGGAAATCAAGAACAGAGAAGCCCAAATCCATTCTCAGTACAAAGGATAAAGCCAAAGCACCAATGGTATCCTCCTCTCAACTTGAGACTTCTTGAGCCGAGCATTCTGACTCTAAAACTCAGAGTTTCTCACCGAGCCAGAGGTCCCTGTTCCCAGAAGGTAGATGAAGGCTTAGAGGACTTCCACTACTGAGACTCCTCAAGCATCAAGGTAGACAGTGATTGAAGCACCAAAGGGTTCAATGTCAAGAATGTGTACATCAACACCATCATCCCTTGTAACATTGATAATCAATTTAAATCTAGAGATTTATGTCTGTCAATGTATGTTGATCTGGAGTATGTGAATTATACTTTAGGAATTGATCTAAAGGATTATCTAGGACAATACAAGAATCTATTGAAGATCAAAACTTCCTTTTCCCCTGATATGGTTAGGACATTCTATAATAACATGGTTTCTGATTCTGCCACTAATGATAAAGGGAAAGTCATACCATACTCTCTGTGTACTAAGATTAAGGGGATGATATTAGTATAATTGCTAACTTGCTGAATTCATATCTGGGCACACATGATTTTGATTTTGAATAAAAGACTTTTTCATTTGAGGAGATACATTAGTTGCTTATACCTAGGGAACCTTATTTTGGATTGAATTTTGGGCCTTCTGTCGTGCCCCCTATTCAGAGGATTATTCAATACATCTATTCTAGATGTTTAGTGGATAAAAGCAAAAACTTCACTCACCTGGCCCTTCAAATTATCACATGCTGGCTTCTATCATGGCAAAGGAAAAAAGGAACATAGGGCAGATGGTATTCAATGAGATTTGGAGGTTCACATTCTCCAAATCTAAGAGGATGATAGTTCCTTATCCTTGTTTGGTTTCTAACATTCTTGAGCAGTATCGGATTTGGTATCTTATGAAGGATCAGAAGCCCTACAAGCCTCTCCAGTTCTCAAAGACTCATTTGCGCAGAATAAAGATTGAGGTTCGAGTCCCTTCGAGGCAGGATCCTACAAGAGCAAGAAGAGGAAAATGACTCCATCTAGTCCATCACAGGCACCTTAGGATGAGGCCCAACCTCTACGCCTCAACAACCATCTTCTGCTCCTTCTTTTACTTAAGCCTCCATCCAACAGTTTATACAGATAGAGTTCATAAGGACGTGAGAGGAGTTCACTTAGGCTTTCCACAGTGAGACCCAGGCCTATGTTTCCAACTTACTCAAGGAAATAGTTGAGTACTTCAGTGGGAAGACTTTGGACTTAGCAATTGCTTCACTGAAGACCAATATGGATTCTCTACAATAATTAATGGAGTACTGACTATCTACTCTGGAGGGGAGGATGACTTTTATTGAGGATTTCATTTGTGGCAGTAAGGCACCTCCTCCTCATACCTCTACTAAGCCATCTTCCTTTGTTGTTGCTCCTACAATTATCCTCCTTCTTAAGTTTCTAGCCACTGAGCCAGAGCCTCCTTCTTTTGAGCTATCTGAGCCTCCTGTTATATCTAAGACTCTTGCTCCTATATCTCCATCCTCTAACCCCTCCATTCCAGAGCATCCTTCTATTGTTCCTTCTTCTTCTCCTCCACAAGTTCTTTGAGTGATGATAAAAAGGGAGAGAAGCATTTAGCATGCATTTTTGATGTTTTATTTAATTTATTTGAACAAGTTTACTTTAATGTTATTCACTACTGTTGTTTCCTATTTGAACAAGTTTACTTTAACCAATTAATGTTGTTCACTACTATTTACTATGCAAGTTTATTGTTATTAGTTTTGTCATCATCAAAAAGGGAGAGAATGTTAACATAATGTTTTTGATGATGACAAATATGTTTTTGTAGGGATTGTGAATCATATATCAATTTTTGAGTATAATAGTTCACACTCGAGTACTTTAGCTTTAAAAATAAATTGTTTTGACAACATTTTCAAAGAGTACTAAAGTATTGTATGATAAGACTCCAGGATTGTTTTAAGAAAAGTCCATTTAAAACTCAACACTTTGAATTATACTCAAATATTGGTGGAAGTATTGACAATACTCGAGTATTAAATCTCAATACTCGAGTATTGTTGAGCAAAATTAGTTTTCAAAACTCAACACTTTCAAGAATACTCGAGTATTTAAGAAAGTATTGGTAACACTCGAGTGCTACACCACAATACTTGATTATCAAGCTGCTAAAGCCACTTTTGAACTTAAACACTTTCACAGCTACTCGAGTATCCATGAGAGTATTGACAATACTCAAGTATGATGTGACAATACTTGAGTATCAAATTCAAAATTTCTTTTCTAGACTCAATACTCCCAAGAATAATCAATAATCAAAGGGAGTACTTGTACTAATGCATCATAAACTCACAACACTAGAGTATGGGCTCAGAAAACTCAAGTATCAAGAGTAAATGAGATTGACCCCTGGAGAAAAATTTGTTAAAACTCAAGTACCACTCCCAATACTCAAGTATTGAAAATACTTTTGTACCTACTTTAGTATTTACAAATACTCTAGTGTTTCTATTAAATTTCTCTTCAACGGTTGAGTATCAACAAAAGTATTCATGTGTTTTATAACAATACTTCTTATAAAACTCGAGTATATCTTAAAAGTGTTATGAAAACTCAAGTATTCTTTACTAAAACTTGAGTATCTTGCAATTCAATGAGATTATACTATAATCTTTTGCCAACAACACTCGAGTATTATGAGTCATACTTGAGTACTCACTTTTACTGACAATATCTCAATATGTCAAAACCTCAACTTTATTCATAATCTTTCCCTTTTCATTCTTCATTTA
>QFDD01002596.1:0-23076 GCA_006871305.1 Vachellia collinsii | reverse complement strand
TGCTAGGGACTTAACACCCTGAAGCAGAGAGTGATGCAAAGCAGATTGTGGATATTATTAATTCAGAGGCATGCAGCATTGGGGACAACCCTATCATTCGAAAGATTAAGGAGAGTCTGAAAGCTAACTGGACAGTATGCGTGCACCATGTTTATTAAGAGGGGAACAGAGTAGCCGATCAATTAGCAAAGATGAGCCTAATGCAACAGTACGAGAGGCAAATATGGAGAAGTCCTCCCAGGTTACTGATTTCATTAACAAAGATATAGCTGGGGTCAATACCTCAGCATGTTGTAATTTAATGTTTCAGGGCTAGGGCCTTTTTCACCCAAAAAAAAAATGAAGGGACTACTGACCAAAATGAAAGATAAATTTTACACATAAATATGTGAGATTACCTTTTGCTTCACTTATCTTACATAAATAATTGTTAAATATTTATCTTTTTCAATTTTGGTGATGGATGGATCTCAAACCGATAATTACACTACTGTAGTCATCATCATCATCTTCCTATTGTTGATGTTATTGTTTAGTCTATTGCGATCATATGAGGTGGAAACTATTGTTGAGATGAATCTGGAAGCTGCTGAAACACTAAATATGAAGGACTTCTCTCTACTTCTGTTTCATCATAAGATAATTTTAGAGGTAGTGGAGGTTTTGGAGGAAGAGAAAAGTCATTCATATCCAGTGTTTCAGCAGCTTCCAGATCCATCTCAGCAGTAGTTTCCACCTCATATGATCGCAATAGACTAAAAAACAACATCAACATCAGGATGATGATAATGATAATTTTAGAGGTAGTGGAGGTTTTGGAGGAAGAGAAAAGTCATTCATATCCAGTGTTTCAGCAGCTTCCAGATCCATCTCAGCAGTAGTTTCCACCTCATATGATCGCAATAGACTAAAAAACAACATCAACATCAGGATGATGACAATGATGGCTACAGTAGTGTAATTACCGGTTTAAGATCCATCCATCGCTGAAAATGAACAAGATAAATATCTTATGTAAGATAAGTGAAGCAAAAGGTTGTCTCACATATTTATGTGTAAAATTTATCTATCATTTTGATCAATAGTCCCCTTCATTTTTTTTTTTTTACAATATGCCGAGGTATTGAAACCCCAGCTATATCTTCATTAATGAAATTAGTGACCTTGGTGGGAGACTTTCTCCATAATTGCCCCTCGTACTGTTGCACTAGGCTCATCTTTGCTAAATTGATCGGCCACTCTGTTTCCCTCTCGATAAACATGGCGCACGGATACTGTCCAATTAGCTTTCAGTTGCTCCTTAATCTTTCGAATGACAGGGTTGTCCCCAATGCTGCATGCCTCTGAATTAATAATATCCACAATCTGCTTCACATCACTCCTTGAAACTTGAAGCAATGAGTCTCATTAGATTTAGAAGAAGATGATTTTTGCCTTAATTACCTTTAACAATGACGCCCTTCAATTTTGGCTCCTCCAATTCCTCAATTATAAGCCTAAATTCGTCTCTAACACTAGCATATCTAGCCTCCAATCTTTTTTTCAATTTTAGACACCTTATGCACATTTCACACCATCCATTCTCAAGAATTTGTCTTATTATTTGGGCATTGAACTTTTATGTACCTAATTCTTTGACACTTGAAGCAATGAGTCTTATCGAATTTTGAGGAAGGTGATTTATTGTCATGATTACCTTTAGTGATGACGCTTTTCAATTTTGGCTCCTTCAATTCCTCTGTTGCATGCCTCAATTCTTTCTTGATATGTCTAGCCTCCAATCTTTTTCAATTTTAGATGCCTTATACACAAGCTCTTCTGATACGGAATGAACCCTGTAAATTAAAGATTTGATCAATTAAAAACTTAGAGGAATTTTTCTTCTCTAAATCTTTAACTATAAAAGGCTCCACAAAAGTTGATCAAACTTTTGCAACCTAACTGATAAGTTAAAACCCTAAACGAACTCGTCTCTAGATCTTTAACTATAAAATGCTCTAAAAGAGTTTATCACTCTCGTATGACTCAACCATATTCTATCTCAAATACAAACTACAAGTTAAAATTTGTTGAAGAAAAACTTCTCATTCAATTCCTTCCTAAAATTATATAATACAACTTGCTCCTTAAATAAGAAAATTACTAGCCCCAATATGACTCAATATTAAAAAGATATGATGTTATCTACTTAAATTAAATCAAAGATATTTATATTAAATAATATCCTTGAGATTACTAATTTGGCACTCATAACTACAATAATATCTTACAAGATAAACTACTAATATATCTAAAAAATCATTAAGATGATTTAAAATATCTAAAAGATAGATCAAATCTTTCTAATAATACAAAATAAACCTTTTTTAAATAATAAATTGCATGGAAAATAAAAACAAAAAGACTTAATTTCTTTTCTTCCATGTGCATCTCTTGATAGTTGAATGCCAAGCAAGATATCTACTCGAATAGATATAATTGCTCTCTAGTTCCTATCATCTTCTTTATCTATAAGGTGATATATCTTCACATCATCTCTAATTTCAGGGATATAAGCCATTTTTATAGCGATTCATAGTGGTCTCCTTATCTTTTTTTATCTCAGCTTTCATCATCAAGAGTTCTATCTTATGATCATACTCTGCTATAACCTTGATAGAGGCGTTGTAGTTTACGCTTCATCTCAGTGTAATAATGACTTAAATTGTTTTCTCATAGAAGCCTTCAACTTTTCTTAAGTTTGAATTGGGCATTTACAGAGGACCATTTAATCTATAATCGATTCTACCAAATACTAGCATAATTAGTAAATTCAAGTGTGACCAGTTTTACCTTTTTCTCCTCAGGATTGTCATAAAGTTTGAAAACTTGTTTCACCCTTCATTCCCACTCAAGGTATTCATCAGGGTCAGGTTTTCTCAAAAAAGAATGAATATTTATTTTTACTCCTAAATCATCTTCTCTATTAGAGTAATGTCTCTTCCTTGATCTTTGATTGTCGTATTTGTATGCCTTCTTTTCAAATCTAGAATGTGTAGAACTAGATGATATCATTTGTTTATCTATCATCTTCTAACTAAAATTTTGAAATTCTTCCCTCATAGCATTTATGAATGAATCAAGCATTCATGAGTTTTCGACATGAATTTTCGTGTGACATCTTCAAATACTCGTGCAATGGTAACCTGAGACCTATGGGTTATGGGCCAATCCTGGCGTTGATACAAAAATGATGCGAGAATTACAGGATAAAAGCAACAGCTAAAACCCTAGAAGAACTTGTCTCTAACTTCTTGGCCATAAAAGGTTCCACAAAAGTTTATCAAACTTTTGAAACCTAATTGTATTCAATCCAGAATCCATAACATATACAACATAAGTTAATACTCGCCAAAAAAAATTTTCTTACTCATTCTCCAAAATAAGTAAATATATAACACCAAACGCTGCTAGGGACCTAACACCCTGGCACCCCAGAGTGGATGAAGGGGTAAGGGAGACGCAATAGACAGGGTGCGTTTAAGTTCCACATTAGGTAAACTCGTCCAAAGTGAAGGTCATATATGTAGTCGAGGCATGGCCTTTGACATCCGATGAGTCTTTTTGGTGACTATGGGATCCAAAAAGGAATAAAACCCTGTGCCTATGGGCAGCTAAATAGGGATAATATCTCAGAATGTTACAAAATACAACTTAGACTATAAATAAGAAAACTTACTAATCTTAATAAGACTCAAAATATTAAAACAACATCCTAAATATTCTAAAGGTAATATACCCAATGGATTTTACAAAATACTAAATCTAAAAAAAAATAAATTAATAAATAAAACATAAATTATATAAAAGAACTTCATAGATAGCCTTTAGGCATCTCAGCTCTTGGTGGACCCTTTTTTAGCTATTGAATCTCCATCACTAATATTTGATTTTGAATCGTTTCTTAAATTGTTAAACTTGGCTCTACCGAGTGATCTAATAAGTATGTTTGATATTTGATCTTGAGTCTTGATTTGATGCATCTCTATTTTTCCACAGAATACCTTCTCTTTGATATAATGGTAGTGTATCTCCACATGCTTAATACGTGAAATACTAGATTCTCCAATAGTTAAGATAGTAGTTGGTTATTACAATGTAGCTTCGCTAAAGAATCCACTTTCTAAATCGCAAGTCTGAACCGATTGCATCCACCAATTTCTTGTGCTCCTGAAGCTACTGTTCTATATTTCACTGGATGACCATGCTAGTTGGAAGTGATAGAGGAATTTATAAATTGGTTAGCTTAATCACAGTAATAGTAAGTTCATAATATTCAAAAGTCAGTTTTGCCAATGCTAATCCAAACAAGCCCTTAACTTGGTTATAATGTAGATAGGGATTTGCTGAACATTCTCTGATATTTATAGCTGAATATACTCTGTTTGCTTTGCTTTGATATATATCAGTTGCTGCAAGAAAAGGCAAGGGTAAACTCCTGAAAGAAAATGAAGACCCAGATTTTGCTAAGAACCCATACCGGGCCATTGTGATGGCCAGAGATTCCCTGAAGCAAAGAGAAGAAGCTGCAAGAATGCAGGCTGAACTTCAAAAGCTGGACAGTGAAGTGAATGAGATGAGACTCACAAATGAGGAGGAGAAGCTCATAATTCAAGACTTGGAATTGGCACTCGTAAAAGCCAAGAGAAAGGCAGAAAAGTGCAGGCGGTTATCTGAGGCTCAATCTTCTTACAGAACCACGCTAGAGAAGATGATCAGGGACACCATGCACCAGTAAGATATAAATACTCATAAATCAAGCTATTACTTTAGAGACTATATCTTAGGGTAGAAAATACGAAGTATTTTGAATTATGTCTTTAGAATTAGTCTCTTAAAAGCTAGTCACATTAATCACTCAGTGAAACCAAATTGTTTAATTCCTCTATTTTGACAATTAACTCAGTGTCAACATATAACTAGTTTTAGACTTCGAGGGATCAACTTTGTATATATAAATAAACCAATGACTCATAGATGGTATATTTTCAAGGGAACAAATTGTATATTTACTCGATAATTTTTTTCATGAGGATTTATTCTCTTGTTTAAACTTCTGCATCAAAGTATCAACAATCAAGTTGTCAGAAGTTTAATCCTTGTCACTCCTATATTTCAGCCCTAAAGAAACACACACGTGAAGATTCATTTAAAATTATAACAAAACCATTTATGAGAATCTGGTTTATTATTTACCTTCTGAAAATTGTTTGTTGCAGGAGTGTCCTATATAAGGAACAGGTTAGATTGAACCAGGCTGCTACTAATGCACTCATGGCTAGACTGGAAGCTCAGAAGGAAATTTGTGATAATGCAGAGAAAGAACTCCACCGCAAGCACAGACAGAGAGATCAAATAGAGAAGCAGATAAGGCCTGAATGGGATCAAGGAAGGAAGAGAATAAGAATAGATGATGATTCCACCTTTGAAGAAGAGAGACACAGTAAACCTCTGCTTTGCTTGCCCACAATCAGGCCAAGGACTCCTTTGCACAAGGAGCTTAGAGTATTTTTGGAGGAGGAACAAAGAGCATCTGAAGTTGGTCTGTCTGCAAATGAAGAACAAAATCAAGAGGAAAAGAATCGGGAACTGAAAATACGAACTCATTACATCCCAGAGGAGAATCTTGAGGAGCATAAAAGATCAAGTGTTGCCTTGGAGGAGGAAAGCTCAATTGAGCAAAAACTCCAGAAGCTAAATATCAAGGAAGGCAAGGAAAGTTGTGAGAGTTCATTTCCAGCTCTTCAAGAAACAGAAATTGAAGAAGATGAAAATATCAGGCAGGAACGTGGCAAAGGGAATGTAGAGAAGTGGCTTCAAATTCTTTTAGAGAATAGTCAAGACATGGATCCATTAGAAACTCATGGAAATGAAACTAGTGGGAATGAAGAAATAATCAGACAAATAACTCAGAAGTACCCACAACAGGAGCTGAAAACCCCAAGAGTTTCAGAACATGAAAATGAAGAGAAGCAGCTACCAGTTCCTCAAGACAAGAATGATTGGACAGAGAAAGAATATGTTGCAAATTTTAAAATTCAAACTGGAGAAGAAGCTTGCACAAGTGAAGAAAATGGCAATAAAAGTTTTGAGGGGATGGAAAGAAGGGAATGCGATAGAAAGGGGAAAAAGCTTGCTAGGTCAGAGAGTGACAGAGCCTTGAGGCGAATTCCATCTTCTCCATCCTTGCTTATCAAGTCTTCCTTCAAGACAATCAAGAAAGCAGTGAAAATTTAATTTTTACCAATTTGTCTTTATCCCTTTTTTTTATATCTTCTAAAATTTGGGAGTGATGTTAGTGAATAACCTATTATTGTGTTGTAACATATTTAAAAAGGGAAAAAAGGAACGAGAATAATTGTGTAAAATATGGGCATTCAATTGTTTGATTTGTGTACAAGTATTTAGTGTCGTATATGTGATAACAGCTTGTTTCTTCTACTTTCCTGCTTCGTTGGCCTTTATATAGTAGCTTTTATAAATTGTAATTTGAACGTTTTCTCAAACAAGCTGGCATTTGCCTCAGACTTTTCTATTGTATCTTTATACATTTGTCCAAATGTAGGGTTACAAGTTACTTCAAATCACAGGGACAGCTTCCTTGACTTTGATTTTTCCAGGGCATATTGGACAAAAAGTATACACTTCAGCAAATAATTTATGTGCAAGACATAGCAGCATCTGTTGTTTTCTGTATAGCATTCACGTCACTTGTATATGGAGCTGATCAGCGTTCACATCGCATCCCCATTATCATTTACAGTATAACGGGAAGTTTCCTACACCTATAATTTTCTTTATTACAATGCTACATATATATCTTCCAGTTTTTCTACTAATTCCTCTGACTTGAATAACCTTCATCCATGCAAGAGCAGATGCCTCCTTTGAAATGGTGAAATTGTTCGGCATCCCTAACAGAAATCTCTCTCCGAACTACCTTAGAGATAAATTTGACAGTGTCATGACAGCTTTGGCACATATACAGATTCTTTGTGACCCAAATGGGCATACCAGGGGCAGTATTGATAAGACCAAAAGCAATGGCTTGTCTTTCACTGTGGCCACAAAATATATCAGCTTTAGAAGCTTCAAGTAGGTCTGGAGGTCCATTATTCTCTTGCCCTCCAAAACCAGCTTCCTTCATCTTCTCGTAAAATCCCTCCAAAACTGCATTTATTTCGTCTATTTGAGGATGAAAGTAATCACCACTTAGAAAAGCATGCACCTTGCCCTTGACTTCAACCCAGCTGCATCCCGGATCTACCATCAGTCCATTTTGTCTCATCGTTTCTCTTACCCTTGCAACTTTGTCCCATCTGCCAGCGTCAGCATATAGATTGGACAGAAGAATATAATATCCCACACTTTTGGTATCATCTTGAAAGATATTATGAGCAGCAAGTTCCCCGAGCTCAACATGATGGTGAATCCTGCAAGCGTTTAATAATGCTCCCCAAATTGCTGGATCTGGTTTCATTGGCATTTTCTGTATGAATCCATAAGCATCATCTAATTTTCCAGCACGGCCAAGCAAATCAACCACACATGCATAGTGTTTCAGGTTAGGCGTAATACAATACTTATGTTTCATGCTGTTAAAATATTCCAAACCGTCAGCCACCATACCAGATCTGCTACAAGCACACAAAAGGGATATAAATGTAATTTCATCAGGGATAACGTTGGACTCTACCATTCTCTGAAAAAGTTCAACAGCAAGAACTCCTTTCCCGTGTTCGGCGTATCCTGTCAGCAGAATGTTCCATGCTGAAACGTCTTGATCACCTGAGAAAAATTGTTTCCAAGCAGACTCCATTCTTCCACACCTTACATACATATCTAAAATTGCATTGGGCAGAAAACCATCAAAACTTAGTCCTGTCCTCAATGCATGGGCATGAATCTCTTTTCCAAATGTCAAAGCTCCTATTCTAGAACATGCAGATAGGACAGAAACTAAGGTAACAGAGTTTGGCTTTAGTCTGAGCATCATCTCCCTGAAGAAAAACAAAGCTTCGAAACTCTGGTTGTTGATCCGAAGACCAAGGATGATAGATGTCCAGGATATAATATTCTTGTTACGTATGGAATGGAAAACTTCTAAAGCCTTGTCAATGTTTTTACACTTGGAGTACATATCAATAATTGTGTTTGCAACGATAACATATGATATCAGCCCCGTCTTCTTGGAAACTTCATGAAGGGCCATACCCATATCCAACTGCCCTAAAAAAGAACATGCACATAGTGCACTGGCTAAGGTGATTTCATCTGGCATGATACCTTCCATTTCCATCATTTTGTACGTATCTAGAGCTTTCTCAGGAAGCAAACTATTCTCATAACCTGATATCATTGCAGTCCATGTCACCACATCTTTGCATTCTGTTCGAGAAAAGACTTTTTCGGCTTCCTCAATAAGTCCAACAGATGAGTACATTTGAATTAATGAATTGCAAACGGAGGCATCTTTCCCAAACACTGTTCTCATCACATAACCATGAATTTCCCTCCCCAAGTCCTCATCACCAAGTAGTTCACATGCAGTTATCACACTTGTCATAGTCATCAAATCGGGATCAACAGAACTGTCAAGCATCATAGAAAACAATCTTAGTCCGTCCAAACATACTCCGTTTTCGAAGTACCCAGAAATCATGGCATTCCAAGAAATTGTATCTCTATGAGGCATTTTATCGAATACCAACCTTGCAGTATCCACATCACCACATTTTACGTACATGGTTATCAATGAATTAACCACATCTACATCTGACTCAAACCCAAACCTAATAACATGCACATGTATCTCTCTACCCCTAATAATGTCCGGCATTCCACCACAAGTTCTTAAAACACATGGAAAAGTGTAAACATCAGGTCTCATACCATCCCACAGCATTCTATGATACAAATTCAAAGCCTCATCGAAGAACCCGGCTTTAGCATACCCGCCAACCAAAACATTCCAAGAGAATAAATTTCTCTCAGTCATTCTCCCAAACACATACCATGCATCCACCAAATTGCCAAACCTCACGAACATACTCAACAGAGCATTTCCCAATTTAAGGCTTAAATTACAAATCGACTTTGAAATGTAAGCGTAAACCCTGGAGCCTTCCTTTCGCGCTCGCTTCCATTCACAGAGCCGAACTAAAGCAATATAAGCATCCTCTTCCACAGAAATTTGAAGTTCATGCATCGAATCTAAGTAACTCAAAGCTTGTTCCAGGTTACCAAGGAGGCATAATTCGCAAATATTCGAACTTGAGTTCTGCATACTGATGAAGGTACTGTTGGTGACAGAACTCGAAACGCTGATTCCATCGGATTTTCTAATTGAGAGTTGGTGGGTCTGAAGATTATGAGGGAAAGTGAAAGTCTTGGCCTTGAAATAGCCAGAAGGATGGTGTATGAGATGGTTTCTATGAGCATGGGTGAAGGAGATTTTACCAGAAGCAGCCATTGGAGATACAGAGCATCAATGTACACTGAAAACCAAGAGTAATCCCAGTAATCAGTATAACAAACAAGAATCTCAGTACAGCAATCCACTAAAAGAATGCAGGCCTCGAAACTAATCGTGAGCAATCAGTATTCAACAGCAAGTCAGCAACCAAAAAGAAGAAGAAGGGTTGGCGTGATTCGAGGCAGCAGATGGGCGAACTCGAACTCCAAGAGAAGGATAGGAGCTCAGCTTGAATTAGGATTTCAGGGGGTCTAGTCGAAGAACGACGTTCGCTTGAAGAAGAAGAGAGCGAGGTTGGGTTACGGAGCAGGCAAGATTTTGGCGAAAGCAACCATTGGAGATACAGAGCATTGTGTCCCGGAGGTTTTGGGTGAGGTTTATCTGTTAAAAGCAAGAAGTAAAGTAACGTTTTTGGAGTTGTCCGGAAACATGGTAAACTGTGAACGAGAACCTAATTTGATTTGCTAGTCGTTAACTCTTCACCGGTCAACGGCAAACAACCTCTATATGGAGAGATATTGCTCCTATAATTCCAATTTTAATTAAAATATTATTGACAATGTTAAAGATTAAATTTTTAAAATAATGCTAAAAAAAACTTATGATGCGACATTTTTGGCCAACAACTTTATTTAATATGTTTGAATAAATTTGTTTGAATTTCTTTAAAAAATAATCACACTCTTAGAAAGCAGTTTATTGCATTTATGATTTTTAAAAAAGAAATTCTAAAAATTTTGTTCTCGTTATATACAATCTGTAATAGAGATCATATAAGAGAAATATTTCAACGTCAATCACTGTTAGGTGCAAAAAAAAAAATATAACTATAAACAAGTTTCAATACCTGTTACATGCGGCTTATTATTATAGAACTTTCTAAGTAATTACATTTTTTATATGGTTAGTAATTAATTTGATTTCTTTCTTAGAGCCTTATACGATTAAGATTTTACTTTTGCGTGGATTTGATAACGAAAAAGGTACTAAAAAGAATCACTCATGTGGGACCCGAACTAAATTCTTCTCATTATCTTATTTCTTACTTGACATCAATTCCGGAAGTCTTACGTACACCAAACAAAACAAATAGAGTTACACACACACATGCTTATACATATATATATATATAGACACGTACAAAAGCTCAAAACAAATATCCAAACTAACTTGAGCTTTTGTCTAGCTCAGAGAGGCTGTTTTGATTCATCTTTCTCAAGACATAGATTTCCTCCATTTGTGAGGAGTCCGAGGTTTGAGGGACGACTTGGTTTTCATGCCCAGAGGGGTTTGTCTGACTCCAAACCCATCATCATCTTCTCCTTCGACAACCCCTTCTCGGATCTTGTCGGCAGCCATATTCACATTCGCAGCAGTTTTACCGAACCCACTTATCCCAAACTTCTTCCACTTGAAGAAACCCTTCTTGTTCCTCTCCATCATCATCCTCTCCATCTGCACCTGCATCACGCCGCACTGGCTCTGGAGCCTGTACACGTCTTCCTTCAGCTTCTTTATCTCCATCTGCTGCGCGTACATCTCCCGCTTCGAGAACGACCTCGCAGGCAAATCGCCGCCGTTGGGGCTTCTCATGCCTCCACTGCCTCCGAAGGAGCCGCTCCAGTCCACGTGACGGTTCAGCTTTGCTTGCTCGGAGAAGAGGACTTGGATCACAGCTCTCACAGGTAAGCGTTCGTTCTGAGCCGCGTGAAGTGAGGCTTCTGGGGTTAGCTTCCTGCAATCTATTAGCGTGCACAGACCTTTTCTTTCTTGCTTCGATACCCCTGGATGTGCCTATATATATATATCATCATCAAGTAAAAAACAAATCACACTGGGGGTAAAAAATACTATATATTAACTAATTTAACTAACATATTTAATTTAATCAAATTAGATCATTAAAATTATTCTTTGATAGAACCCTTTATATGCAACCATTAGGAATACTTGTAAAGAAAATCATAAATTAAAGAGGCTGAGTGGATCTAGTCTTATAGTTATATTTATTATTTAGGACCAAAGTGCCCTTATCTAGCTCATATGGTGTTAACTAAGGATGGGAGCTGGATGTACTACCTTATGTGGTAAATATATAAGCTAAACAAAATGTTTAGCTCAATCGTAAATATATAACATCAATCTACTTTATCTCTTAAATTTATAATTATTTTTTAAAGTATTCATATTGATTGTATATAATGAAGAGTTTCTATAAAGAAACTGTAATGCACACTATATTTTAGCAATATAATAGTTTAGAGAAATCAATTTACATTAATTTGTTAGAAATAATTAATTTTATTAATAATTAATTATCTAACTAGGAATATCAAAATGGAGACGTTATTGAAAATTTTAGATAAGTTACACATTCATGGTTTTCGTAGACTCCGTAGAGCTTTTAGGACCACACAAATATAGATTGATGCTCATATCTAAATATACATACACATATAAGAAATGATCAATTGGACCGTCCTGTCCATATGAATAGAACAGTACCACCACCTGGCTTTTTATATATGTCAACAGAAGTGGAAGAAGGAAAAGCCAAAAGTAGAAAAAAAAAAAAAAAAGACATGTAAAAGACAATCATGCCCATCTGCTTATAATTAATTCTCCAACCATTTCCTTCTCCAGCAATTCTTCTCTGAAGAGGAGAATCTCGTGGTGGTGACAACACAGTACAGGTTCCTCTACCCATATATATATATATATATATATTACATATATCATGTCATGTTATTACTAAATTCTATAGTAAAAACATAGCTTAAAGTTAATTTATTTTGACCACCAAGATATGTTCATATTTTTGTTTGTGAAATGTTAAGAGAATTTACTTAATGTAATATAAAAATATTTTTAACAAACAATTTATTTATAGAAAATTCAATAAATAATTAACATTATAGCATTTATTATAAATATAAAAAGTTTAGTTATTATAAATATCTTGATGAAGTTATTTACGTGGAAGATTAAAGCTCATAAGACATACTTTAAGATAAGTGTCAATGGCTCTGTACAAGCCATCGTCTGTAGCTCTGGAAAGTGGAGGAAGAGCTCCGGCGAGCGTAACGAACTCCGACAAGCTCAGATTGGCATCCACGGCGGCTTCCGCCAGGTACGCATCCACCAACTTGGCCACCTTCATCAGAGACACCCCACTCTTGCCTCCATCAACATCTAAACCCACAAATCTCTTCACCAACTTTATCACCAGTTCTACATCTAACAGCGTCTCACACGTGTGACTGAACGACGGTATCATTATCTCCTTCAACGACGCCTGATCTAGCTGCCACGATATCCTCTTCTCCAGCTCCGATTTGTAATTCAGCTCCACGCCTACCATGTTCGCCGTCCTCAGAAGACGGAGCAGGAAATTGCAAGGAATTGAATCCTTCTCCGGAGGAAGAACTCCGACGAGCGTTTCCACGAAGAATCGCTTCTTCATCCACGAAGCCGTCACGCTTTCAGGCGATTCTTGGAATTGAGTTAGAGAAGGTCTGTCGGAGGAGGGCACGACTTCGTTGTTTCCGCCGCCGTCGGAGAGTTCAGGGAGCCATTTGGAGGCGTAGTGGATGATGATGGAGCCAATTAAGTCCGCACGCACGCCTTTCGCTTTAATGCCTGAGAGGGTTTTGACGAAATAGTCCATGTCCAGTATGCATGCGTCGTCGAACCAACATTCCGACGAGAAATGCGACGGCGATCTTGCTATCATCGGTTGTTCCGGCTGAGACGGATTATTCGTTTCACTGAACATGGCTGAGCAGAGTCGTCGTTCTCACTGAATATGGTGAAGCTTTGAGGAGGAGGACGGGCCGGCTGTTAAGTAGGTGAGAGCTGATGAGGACTGAGGAAGAAGAAGGAGGAGGAGGCGGCTTGTTAATTAGGTGAGTGAAAGTGAATACATGTATGTGGTGGGAACAATCTGGAGAGATGGCCACAAAGAGATGGATTTATATTCCCTTAACTATGTATATATGAAAAGGACTTTGGAAAATATAAACATTAATTTTATTTTATTTTTTGGTGGTGAAACACATTAATTATTTTTTATCTTCTCTTCTCCTCTCCTCATCTTTGATTTCTTATCTGAGTGTTTCATCTGCATATTACCATTCCACTCCATTCAAATAGGATAAATCTATACTGCTTTTTTTCTATCCGTTACTTTAATTTGTTTCCTTCCTTGTATTCATAACCACACAACGTATATGTTAGCTTGGGGATGCATTCTTCTTGGTTGGTAAGAGTAGAACTTCCTTTAGATTATTTTTGATACAAACAAGTTTACGTTAATTAGTTAGGTCCAGGGAGCTTATCACGGTATAGGCATGTATCTAGGGTTAGAGAGCGCTTATAGATCGTCTATCAATAAAATCCTCACATCGGTAGTGAAATTTGAACTCAGAACCTTATGAATTATGAGTTAATTCCTCATCAATTAGATCAACCTTTGTTATGATTTCTTTAAATTTTGTTTAGAAAACAAGAGGGAAAATATAAGTGGGTAAAATAATAAAACCAACAGCCATTAGTTCTAATTGAAAAGGTTTTAACTGCCTAAGCATAGAACTTCAAGTTTAAATTTGTGTAAATCATGTCGGCAATGCTTTTGGGAAGGCTATTCTTAATTGGACCCTATAATGTTCGAATCTGACACCATTAAATATCCATATAAAAAAAAGGGAAGATACTATTTTTGTAAGTTATTTTAATTAATGTTATATGAAATGCCAAAGTGAGTGTGTTGCATGTATGACAAATTGACAATTGACCACCATGCATGATGCTCGTGATATGCTCATTGTTTGTTGGTTTTGAACGAGACGACTGCTTCACTGACACAAATGGGCCCACAGCATTTATGAAAATATTCTATTCAGCCCATAATGTTTTTGTGCCAACCGTCAGAAGGAAAGCGATTGGATTGTTTCACTGGGCCACATGGCCCAACTAATATTTGCTTGGGCTTTTCGTGTACCTGATAGAGGTTTAAAAGCCCATATAGAGTTGTACCAAAAAAAAAAGCCCATATAGAGGACCAGAAACGCCAGCCTGGGCCTTATAGATGTTTTTGTTTTTGGAAAAATAACGATGATGTCTCGTATAAGGGATTTTACGATTAAACAGTTTCACAAAATCATGTATTTACTGTCAAGTCACGTGAGCAACCCCACATACTGCGATGGAATTGTTAATAACAATCTTATGAGCTATGATAACAACTCCACTGGACTTGACGGTAAATAAACGACTTCGTGGGATTGTTTAATCGTAAAATCCCTTACACAGGATCTCATCATCATTTTCTCATAGTTTTTATGCTTCATGTGCTTCTTTTAACAAAAGTTTTCTGCATCGTCTTGATCCTCATTTGCATGACAATACAAATGAGGGGTACTTCTGGAAAGATGTCCTAACTCTCAAATTTTGTTGCTTTTGGTTATAAGATGAAAAAACTAGCAACCATGATCAACATTAACCTATGTTAAAAAAAATAATAGAAATGCCCACATTTAGTGCCTAACAATGCATCAAACAAAATTGCTTCCAATAAGATATTACATGTGCTTCACAAAACAAAATTGAAAAATTAAATTTAAACTACTTAAATTAGACTTTTAAAGCAATGAATTTGAAATGTCTAAATTTATACAATTGGCTCAATCAAAAATCCTTTCATTCGAGGAAAGCCAAATAGAGCAAATGATCCCAAGACTCGAGTAAATGGACAACGAAATCAAAGGGGCAAGCACCATGGACTTGAAAACCGAACCCATGCCTTTCATTTACAGGGAAGCTTCCATACCTCTGTCTTCAACAAGGTCTTCAGTAAAAATATCAAAATATTGAATTAGATAAACACAATACAATTCATCCAATGCAATCAACACACAGCAGCAAATAAGCTTCTGTAGGCATTTCATTTCGTGAATCTAATGAGATTCCTAGGACCTTCTGCTGCCTTCTTTCACCCATAATGTAAATTTTACCGGTTCTAAATATAAAATGCACGTTATTGAATAAATTGAACTATAAACTAAAGGCTTTAGGAGTAATATTGACGCCATTCAAAACCAAAATGCAGAATAAGCCCACAGATGCAAGTACTTCCTTTCAACTAAGAATCACTGTGATTCCACAAAACAGGCTACATTGAGAATACAACTAAATCAAATCATATGAGAGACAAAAAAATTTTAAAGTGCTCAAAAGAGTCAACAGGCTAACTTATTCTATAAGCAGAGCATCAACCTCCAATAAATAGTTTTAACCTAAACTGATAACCTCAGCTCTTCTTGTTCTTCCTTCTGCTTCAAATTTTTTGGCAGAAAGAAAAGTATCTAAACATTGCGAGATGTCGGTGTTTCAGATGGACTACTCGATGAGTCGCTCAGTGGCTGCGGTCCGCTTCCAAGAGAACCGTTCCCGGATTCATTTTCAGCCACCACAGGTATCTTAACTGACGCTCTTTCCATCTCTTTCTCAAGCTCTTCCTCCTGGCGCAATGCGGTGAACTGGCCATCTAATGACCTGGCTGCTGCTAACCATGCAAGAACAATCACAAGAAGCACCCCTCCCAGATATGGAGTTGAATTCGCAAGGGACCCAAAGGTGAGGATCATAAATTGCTGAATCAGTGCACCTCCGGATTTCCCCAATGGGTTGCAAACAACATCAATGGCCGCCTTCCCTTTAACCTATATAGCAATCAACAAGCATGTCAAGACCAACAAAAAGGAGAAGAGGCCACATCATGCAAGTCAAGACCAATGAAGATAAATTCAGATAAGGTGCGTGCTGGATTTCGACGTGATAGAAATATTATCCAATCGACATCAGATAACATTGCAGACATTCATAGCAGCACATGACTTCCTTCGGCTTCACAGAAAAATTCAGGTCAGTGTCTTGAACGTGTACATATATGCTAGACCATGTGAACACTTTTTACAGCTCAGCATCAGATTCTTGATTCTTCCAAAAGAAATTTTGCCATGTGACATGCTTTGACTTAAAAGGCTAAAAGAAAGCAACTAAGAATGGAACCTAATTTTTAAAAAAAGTTCATTTACATTTGGTTTTAAGAATGATTCAGAAGAAGAGAGAGAAGCGCAAACCTTGGTATCCTCGTCCAAGGGAATGTAAGCCATTTCCTTGCAGGGATCGAATAAGCTGTACTTAGCACTCTTGCTGAAAATGTTCTGCATAGCACCAACATAAACAGCTGCAAGAAGAGGAGTCATTCCAAATTGTGCCAGAGCTGGTGCAAGTGGAGCTCCAAACAGTATAAGAGAAAAGAATCCGACGCCTGTCAGAAGCAGGACTGTGGGTGTGATCTTCGCAGCAACTCCCCATCCATATTTGTTGAAGATAAATTGGCTAAGAAGCATCATTGTGAATGTCATGATTCCGGTCGCAGTTGAGAAGTCACCCATGAAGGAAGAGTATTCATTTGGACTAGGGAACTGCATAATTTTTAAAGGAAGGAAGCAAAAGGAGAGGCATGGTCAAATTGCCAGTTATGGAAATAAACTCATTTAACATCAGAAAAATCTTTAGTTCCTCATGTGTTTGGAGAAGAGTTTCTAATAAAATCACAACATGAGAAAGATCTTTCCTCGTCATGCTTTTTATTTGAAAACCAGAAAGCAAACATCCAAAAAGACATCACACTAAAGTCTTGTCCTTTGATATTTACCTGGGCTTTGAGCTTTGATTTCCATGTAACCTCAACAAGGTTAATGCTGATCCCATAAGCAACCACCAAGGTTGCGAGATCTCTAACGTATTTCGAAGACACCAAGAACTTCAAGCTCTCCATTGTACCCATTCTGACCTTTTCCTGTAAAGATATAATGTAGAGGCAAGCTTTAGTTAACTTATTTCAGATCAAGTAATGAGCGTCATGATTTATATAAAACCAAAAGGCAACAAGGGAGTATAAACCACAAACCCAAAATTATAACATCAAGAACCAGCAAATAATTAAAAAATTTGTGTCTGCACATACTTGTATGCATGGGTGTGTGTGTGTGAGAGAGAGTATTTTTTTTGCACCATTTCAACAGCAAAGGATATATGGATAACTAGAGGATTGCTATATATTTTTGCTTTAAAAGACTAAAATGTGAAAGAAATAACAATACTGCAGTCTTATATAAAAGTACCTTCTTCTTCTTGCTTCGCGTAGGAAGAGGAACGTATCTATTCACCCACCAGTAAAGCAAACAAATTGCGCCACCAAGAAGAACCACGATGCTCATCATTCCTTTTAAAGATATTGCCCAACCATCAACTCCAGGACCTAAGTTCTGCCTCAGATTAGAGAAGTATTTCACTGTCCGACCAGAGAATATAAGGGCAACATTGGCTCCTAATCCAAACAGAGGATAGAAACGTTTTGCTTCCTCAACAGTTGTTATCTGCAGAAACAGCAAGGCTTACTAGCGTTATCTAATCAGCAAATCCAGGTACTAACCCATGATAGACAAAAAAATTAAGCAATAAATTTATCTAGAATTTGAAAACTGATGATAGCAACTAGTGAGATTGGCCAAAAAAACACAAGCAAGAAAAAATATTAGTACTGTTCTCACAAAAATATTCAAAAGTCATCTGGCAATCTTTCATTTAGCTAAGAAGCTGATAGATGTAACACATGAGGAAAGAAAAACAGAATTTAAATACAACCGCAAAGTCCTATGTATTTTCCTTCATATTGACATGCCAATTGTAATGTTAGTTTTTCATTTCTCCTTTCATGTTGAAATTCAACTATGGCCCTTGGTAAAGAGAAGAAAATATGAATTGATGATAACAATAAGAGTCATCTTTACAATATATGACAATAGAAATTTGAATGAAACAGTGAAAGTGAACTCTAAAATAGGACCCAGGGCATCATTTTTTAAGAAACATAAAAATCTAGATTAAAGATGCAAGAAACAAAATAATATTAAAGAATTGTTCAAAGACATTATAAACTAAATCACGGTAGAAGACAATCCACAGAATCTGAACAGCCAGCCCAGGTAGAAGAATGCGGACTTGACTAAATGAATATTCAAACCAGAAGAAAATAAATTAAGATTCAAAAACTGTGTACAGATGCCAAAAGGAATATATGAAAAGTGAAATGGTTCATTAGGCAATGATTATGGGCAACCTCGTCAACAATTCAGCCAACCAGTTTCATTTAAGAGATGTCTTGTTTAAAACAGGAGGAAGCAGAATATGCTTAGGAGGGATCCTTCAACACGGGTAATGAAGATTCAAGTGTGGGATATCATATAATCAGAAACCAAATCATAATCCGATACCAAAGTATGCTCTTCATCACACAATCAAGATAAAACAACAATAAACAAAGCCATTTCAATAGATGACTGATATACCTGATTGGCAAACCCCCAGAAGAGCACCGAAATCACCACACTCCCCCACAATTCAGCCATGACATAGAACAAACAAAAGCTCCAGATTCTCATAATAGCGAGTGGACCAAGGAACCTGGGTCCAAGGATGTTGAGAAGCTTGTCTGCAAATGCTTCGGGGTGGATGTAGTTGCTAAGAGGATAGAGAACAAATCCAAACGCCCCAAAGAAGGCGATGAAGGGGACAATAACAGAGTAGAACAAAGCTTGCTTGGGTAGAACATCAGCCAATTTTGTGTATAACAACATAAACCCAATAGCCATAGGCAGATTTACCCAAGTTTTAAGGAAAGGAATAATCTCCGCACTACTTCCTCTGGCTGTCACAACCAGAACATCTTTTGTGTCTCTAAGGATTGTGTAGTTGAAGAGGATACAGAAGAACATCATCCCAAGAGGTATAATCTTCTTTAGGGTAGCAACCTCAACACCCAAGAATTTTGGCTTTTCAACTTCGATTTCACCGTATAGGGGCTGCCCATCAGCAGCAGCAGCAGCTTCAGCCTTACAGATGAACAAATTTTTATCTTTTTGGATAAGGCTATTAGGTTTTGAGGCAAAGCCATGAAATTTTTGGAACCCATTGGTTGATAGAGAAGACCCACCAAGGATTTTGGGTTTTGGGGAGAAGAATCTTTGCCTCAAGCCCTGTGATGTGTGTAGAACCCTATTTCTGGGGTTGGTAGGTAGAGAGAGAAGCCCTCTCGTCTGAAAAACAGCCTCCATGTCTCCCTCTTCGGTCTCTTGAAGATAACCAATAATCTGGTGCTTCACGAAGAGAGCTTAAAAGAGAGAGACACGGATAAGAAAGGGGAAGGATGGAGAGGGAGACGATAACGTGGCTCACCGAAGATGGGAGAAGATGGTTTTCTCAGAGGAAGGAAGTTTACATACAAATATCTATCTTTTATACTCCTCTGACACAAAACAACAAATAGGTAAAATATCAATTTTTGAAAAAAGGGCTCAATTTTTCAATACTCAACAAGAGCCGCAGCGGCTAGGTTAACTCAATAAGTCTGTTGACTACAACACAGGCCGGTTGAAATTTCTCTCAATAGGAATGAAAGTTCATCATTTCATTCCTACAAGTTGAAGCAAGGCTGTCTAGCCCTGAATGCTAGTGAAATGCTAAACCAAGAACAGTTATTACATTTTTGCCAAAATTAGTTCCTTATTTATTAACGTCCGTTGCTGGAAATGAAAATTACATATCATATGCAAATAATGGTTACTAAATTAGAGGCGAGATTAAGGACCCATATGGTGTTTAAGAAATCCAATTGATAGAATCGATCCAAAAAGAGAGAAGGGACGAATAAATAAAAAGAGCTTCACCAGGAAGGATCTCTGTTTACCAGAATCTCCCTGATGATGAGCCAATTTCCCAACCAAAAAAAAAACAACTGGAGATATTTGTTTTTTGGACTCAACGATCACAAGATTCACTCCGCACAGGCTTAGAAAAGGACGTTTGCGATTGAAAACCTTGGAACGTGAATCTATGAACTCATGGCTGCCTGATCAAATACCTCGGGTGGGTGGCCCAGCTGTTTAAAAAAGGCAAGAGGGCACTTTGCAAATTGCAAGCAAATTCGTCCCCTCTTCCACTAAGGTCGTTGTTTGTTCTAAAATTTTATCTTTTTTTTTTTTAACTCTAAAAAATCACTCCCACAATTTTAAACAAAAAGGGGGGAATCGCTCTAAATAGGAGAGTAAGGTAATCACCAAAAAAAAAAAACATAAATCGTAAGCTCTATGTCAATTCCCACATTAAAAATTATGATTGCATCTCATTCACTTGTTATAAGATTTTTTTTTTTTGTGATTGATTACATTCCTTTTTCAAAGATCTTAGAGTGATTTTCTCTAAATAAAAATCACCTTTTTTCTTAAAATTTAATGTCTTAATATCCTCCCACCCTTCTTCTCTCAATATCAGGTTTCAAACATGTGACTATGTAAGAGGACTTCTAACCTTGACACCAACATAGACTCGGATCATTTACAATGTTCTATAATCCACACTTTTAACCTCTTCACCAAAAGTTGACTCATTAATTTCGTATAAAAACTCATTAATTATATTTACAAACAAAATAATTGACCCTACTCATATTTAAACTCGTGCTTTAATTTAAAAAACAAAAGCTACGAACAATGACACTGGAAAAGTGGCAATATTAGAAAGATGCAATAAATATTTTTTAGGAGAAATTACTGCAGGGTCCCAAGTAAAATCATTAATATCAGCAAAATCTTATTGACAAATCGTAGTGTACAATTGAAAAGTGAAGTAGATGTCATTAACAACCTCTTGAAACCTCACTGATATTAGTTCTCTTACTTGTGACCCTACAATAATTCCCCCTATTTTTTATAGTGTCTTGCAATAAGAACCACATATTTCTCTTGCCAATTTCTTATAAAGATGATCAAAAGAAATGTACGGTCCTTATGAAAATTTTAAGAATAATTAATATTACCCCCGATCCTTAGTATAAGAGCCAACTACTTTTTTAGGTTAAAATTAATTAAGTTAATTAACTTATATATTTATCATTTTTTAAACTAATTTTGCTTAACTTATAAACCGATATATAATCTAATAATACATATAAATATTTCATAATATATGTTATAATTAAATAATTTATTTAGTTTTTCAATCTCTTCGGATAAAGTTAAATGACTCTTATATTAAGGACCGAATATAATATCTTTTTCACTTAAAATTCCCTTTACTTTTTTTTTTTAGGCTAACAGATTCCTCCTCTAGTTGTTTTCTATATTATCATGCTTCATTATTATTGTTCATTCCCTTATCTGCTCATTCTTTCTCTTGGTGGTTGTGTTTTACATAAAATTCTATTCCATTTAAAACGGAGGAGAGGGAAATACTCAATTGTTGTTTATCACTGCTTTATATCATATTCGCTCCATTCTTATTTACTTGTCCTTATTGGGGGAAAAATACATAAATCAAGAAAGAAGAAAAATCTACGTACTAAATAAAAATTATTTTCCCTTTTTCAGTTTTACCCTCCATTTCAAAAATTGCCCAAAAACAAAAGGCCTTTAATTTACGTCTTGGTTACTCCATCTTAATAGCTTCAGATTAACTTAAAATTTGCTTGTCACTATATGCCATTTTGCAGAACGTGGGAAATAATTGCATGATTTATTTTTTTTTCCTTTGAAAATAAAGAGGAATAAATCAACATGGATGGTAAATATAACAAATTCACCATTTGTTATATTTCTTCGAACTTTTTTCAGTCCCGCAAGGCACTGACATTTTCATAAAATAAAATTTCATTTTTTTGTTACTATTTCACTGAAAATTATTCCATTCAATTGAGATCAATTATAAGAAAAAAATTGAATTGCAAAGTATATCTTATATTAAAGATATGATGGAGGAATGTGTATATATATATATATGAGTATTAAAAATTTTAGTTGTGGGCGTGAGGCCAAATAGTTAAGTACGTATATAAAAACGTGTGCTTTGTTGGGTTTGGATGGAAGAAATTAAAAAACACGTGTTCCTGACTGGTCGTCTTCTGGGAATTTTCTTTCGAATTTTTGCAATGTTTGTTCAAGAATTCCTATTGTTCTAGTACTATGAAAATGGCGTCATAACCTCTTTCCCTAATTTTAATTTATCAAAATAATATATATATTTGTGTGTGTGTAGAAAAATATCATCGCTAATTAATAATTAAGCTTTTTTTTGGTACAATAATAATTAAGCTTTTGAATAGCTTAAATCAAATTGCAGACTCTTATTGGGCCGACCAAATAGTGCATGGTCAAACGAAGGTTGCTTTTAGTCAAAAAGCTTATCTTAGTCTCGTCAAAAAAACTTTATAAAAATAATATTACACATTTCATCCTCTAATTTATAATAAATTTCAGTTTGATCCTTTAATTTTAAAAAGTATACTTTTAATTCTTCATTATTAATACAATTAATTTTACTTAATAGAAAATGTTAATTTAATCATCATTCTACAGTTAAATGATGTTAAAATATAACTAAATTTCTAATTCAATAGTAGTACATGCTAAAATATAAAAATACGAATATTAAATAATTAATAT
>QFDD01002595.1:0-22585 GCA_006871305.1 Vachellia collinsii | reverse complement strand
GGCCTTACTTCTTCAGGAGTTTGACATTGAAATCAAAGATAGACCTGGGGCAGTGAACCAAGTAGTTGATCGTTTGAGTAGGCTTCCAGATGAAACAAAGGGAGTAGACCCTTCTAAACTCATTTGTGATTCATTTTCAGATTTAGCTTTATGTGCTTTTATTTCAAAAGAGCCTTGATATGCACAAATTTTTAATTATCTCATTTATGGACTCACCTTGCCTTTTATGTCTAAATCACAGGCACAAAAGCTTCACGATGATTCTCGGCACTACATATGGGGTGCCCCTCACTTGTGGCGAATGTGCAATGACCAAGTGATCAGAAAATGTGTGCCTGATGAAGAGCTTGATCCTATACTTTTGTGGTGGGCATTTTAGTGCAGGGAGGACATCCAGGAAAATTTTAGACTCTGGTTTTTACTGGCCAACCCTTTTCAAATATTCTTACATGTTTTGTTGCTCAAGTGACAAGTGTCAGCATTTTAAGGGGTTAGGGAAATGGCATGAAATGCCCCAACAACCTTCATTATTCTGTGAGAATTTTGACGTATGGGGTATTGACTTTATGGGTCCCTTTCCTCCATCCTTTGGTTTTGTGTGCATCATCTTAGTAGTAGATTATGTTTCTAACTGGATAGAGGTCATTCCTATTAGAAACAATGATGCCCAAATGGTTTCAAAATTTATTAAATCAAATATTTTCTGTAAGTTCGGGGTACCTAGGGCCATAGTGAGTGATAGAGGTACCCACTTCTGTGATAGGGTCATTGCCAATTTTATTTTCAAATTTGGAGTCACACACAACCTCCACCGCATCCATCCGAAAACCAATGGTCAAGTTGAAATGTCAAATAGGGAGGTGAAGCATATCCTGGAGAAAATGGTTAAGCCGTCCAAGAAGGATTGGAGCTTGTGCTTAGAGGAGGCACTGTGGGCTTACAGGACTGCATTGAAGTCACCAATTGGGATGTTCCCCTATTGGCTGATTTTTGGGGAAGCTTGTCACTTACCAGTTGAGCTGGAGCATAAGGCTTATTGGGTGGTTAAGCAGTGCAACATGGATATGGAATCCTCGAGGGTAAAAAGGAAGCTGCAACTACAGGAGTTAGAAGAGTTGAGGCTAGAAGCTTATGAGAATGCTTGGCTGTATAAGGAGAAAATGAAGCTGGTACATGACAAGGGTCTCCTCAGAAAGAGCTTCAAGGAAGGAGTCAAGGTGTTGCTATTCAAGGCCAGCTTCACCTTCAAGCTGGGAAAATTCAATGACTGATGGGATGGGCCTTATTTGGTTACCAAGGTCCACAATTTTGGGATGGTGGAGCTTCTTGATGAAAAAACTAGAGCCACATTTAATGCCAATGGACATCTCCTGAAGCTGTACCATAAGTACCACAAGCCCCTATAACTCCTAGGTCATTTCTTTCTTCACTTATTCACCTACTCTTGCCCTAATTTTGATTGTGACATATTTTTGGTGCATTAGTATATTGGATAAGTGTGGGGAGGGAACCCTTCAATAGGAAAGTAGAGTAGTTTTAGTTTAGTCTATAGTTTTTCAATTTAATAACATTTCCTTTTCACCCTATGTCTTGCTTTTGCCTTGATTGAGTCTAGTTAATTGAGGAATCTCTGGTTTTTACAATTGTCAGTATGTGCAAGTGTTTTGGTTGAGCATTATCGACATGTAAGCACTGAGAGTTTCATAAGCATCCAATTGTTGCTTTTGTGTGGTTAATTTTATGTTTTCTATTGTGTGATTGGAGCTCTGAGTTTTACCTCTCGAGACATTTTGCCATAGCTAACTTTGCATTTCACTGCAGCGACATGCTGATTAAGGTGCCATTTCCTCTTGGGTACCCTTCACTACAGCGAGGATTGCCTTCCGGTTGATGTTACTCTCGGGTGATGTTCGCTGTGGTGGTCTATGAACTTCACCGTGACAATTTCTTTCCCCTCCTCTATCCTATCTTTTAGGGTATGTTCACCATAGCTAACTTACACCTTCACCGCAGCGAAACCCTGATAACCATTGGCCTTCCACTTGCTACATTTTATTTTAAAGTTGTTCCCCTTTCTTTTCTCTTTTCACTTTGCTTTCCTCAGCGCCACGCCCGTCTCTTCTCATTACCCCAACAGTTACGCTTTCCCCCATCTCTTTCTCTTCCTATTTCATTCCTTTTTCTTCCACCATTTCATCATTCACACTCCCTCTTCATCATTGTTCCCTGCTTTCTTCATTGTCCCCTTTACACCGTCACGTCCCTCTAACCTATTCACTGCACTACAAGGTTCATCACAGCCAACACCCTGCTTTGCAATGACCATCGGTTGGTAACTCCTCTTCTCCCTATCTCTTTCACTCTTATGTTTGGTAGCTTTAGATTTCGTTTTAGATTTCTATTTCTTTTGGGTTTAGGTTGTGTATATTGATTGTGTTCAGTGTTGTTTTTTGTTTTTCTGGATGGTGTTGCCCTTACCTAATCCACAATGCCTAAAACCAAAAACTCTTTCAGCCCCTCATTCCCCTAACACTAAGGATGAGCCCACTTTTGAGGAGCTCTTTGAGAAAATTGATAAACGACCCTTGCATAAAGAGCATGAGTTTGCTCTTAAGCTAGAGGATGACCCTTTTGTTCTCCAGATTAAGGCCTTAGGCTTGACTGGCTTAGTTGCCCCTCACAAGGGTGGCAACTTCATGTTCGTCCATCATTTCTACACTTATGCTAGGTTCCACAAAGCCCTCTACATTAAATTTCATGAGGTAGCCCAATACTACGCCATATTAGAATACCTTGTTAGGAGGCACATGGGCCTACCCTAATATGGGACCAACCATTTTAGACACCTCATGAATTCCTACCTCTCTAAGATGATCCTCCAAACCATGTGCAAACCGAGTGCCTCTTGGTTTCGACCTAGAGGTTCTCAGATGTACCTCAAGTGAAATGATCTAATGGTGGAGACTAAACAATTTCTCCACCTTGTCTGTAGCAATATCCTCCCCACTAGCCACCCCTAGGAGATCCCCAAGAAGGGCCTTGAGTTTGATATTGCCAACCTCATCTATTCAGCCCTTTATGACGCCATCCATATGCCCAAGCTTTTGAATGCCATTATCTTTCCCCACTTCATCTCTAAGCTTTTCATTAAGGCTGGTGCTCCCTAACAGCCTAATGACCCCTATTTTGACCCCTCCATTCCTTTCAAATACAAAGGCCTGAAACCACCCACCATTCCCCACCCACCCCCTCCTATCCTTGATATTGTTGCACAACAGGTACATGCTCAATCGTCTATTCCTGGGAAAGTCACTTTAGAGTCCCTCTCTGTTGATTTTCAACAGTTTTGCCTCACAATTCTTCAACAGCTTGAACATGACTAAAGATATAGGCACAGGATGGACGCCCTGATTGGAAAGCACTTGCATTTCCAGCTGTCTCCCGAGGAGGATGATGTGCTGCACAAGGTTGGTACATCTGGAGCTGGCTCGTCCTTGGTCGAACCAGATGAGGGCGGAGATGAGGAGGATGGAGCCATGCAGTTTTAGTTTTCTTTAGTTTTCTTTTTGTTGGTTTTCTATCATTTGGCTAGATACTATTGTAAATGCTCATGTTTTCTAGCTACTTTCGTGTTATGTTTGTGTTGAAATGCATAACTCTTGGACTTCCCTATTCTTGTTGGTTTACTACTGGATTTTCTCCCTTATGCTCTTATTCTTTTCATTGAGGACAATGTTATGTTTAATTGTGGGGGTACTTATGTTATTTTTGGAAGTTTAACTTGCTATACCCTTGAAATGTAGGGAATTTTGTGTTTAACATATGGAAGATATGAAATTGTGCAACAAAAATTGCTCTCTAACCACCTTTGCTACACCCAGCTTATGGTTTCACCATTGTGAAATTATGAAAATCTCTTGTTTTTCCTTCTCGACCATAGTTTGTCACGGCCATCTTATGGTTTCACCATGACAAAGTTATGCCTAACTTTAAAGTCACCCTCTCAGGTGTACTTCGCTGCAACAATGTCATGTGTTCGCCGCGGTGATGGGTCATTCTTTGAAAAAACAATTTCAAATTAAATAATAAAATTTTGCTATAGAAGTTTCATAGGCCCTTACTTCTAAATCCTACTGTTTTAGACTTTGATTGCTCCTAAAAAATATCATATATGTATAAGTTTGATTATTCACTTGTGCTTCCAAAAACCACCCATGTCTTAAATAAAAGTGATTTTAAGCTAACTACACCTTCAAGGTTTTCAAGTGTAATATCCTCATTTTCAGTAACCAGAATTAAGGCTAAACTAAGGGCTACAAAGATGTCAAGGGTTCGAAGAGTGGAAAGACATGGAAGGAAGTCCATAAATACCATTTAGCAAAATTTCAAAAACGTCTGGGTAAAATGGTCAATTTTGGAAAAGTTAGGGACATAATGGTCATTTTGGGAAAAGATGGCCAAAATATAAGAAAATGATCCCAGCTCCAGAAATGTAGAGAAAAATTCACTAATCATGAATTGAGGTCCAATTAAAGTTAAAATGACCAGAATAACCCTTACGGGAATATTTAAGGTTGCTCAATTTGGAGCTGTGTGGATAAAGTTATGACTTTTCAAAGTTTAGCAGAAAATCGAAAAATTTGATAGCAAAAGTTCACCCCGGCGAAGTCCAAAGTTTGCCCCTGTGAAGTACATTCTAGAGGAGTTCGCTGCAGCAAAGTCAAAAGTTCACCATAGCCAACTTGGTTAGAGAGGAACTTCTGTTTTTGTTGGAAATGTTCACTGTGGTAAAACCCAAAGTTCGTCGTAGCAAAAGCCTCAATTTAGACCATATTAGTAGTGATTTTTCCATCTATTTTAAGCTTTGATTGGGCATTGTTTGGTCCAAGGAATATTTTTCCATTATAAGGGATTGAGAAAGCTTTAATTAGAGACCTAAATCACTTGGTTTAAAATTTTCTAGAATTAGTTGTGAATTTTTAAAGTTGGGCCAAAATTCCAAGTTTATGAAGGAATAGCAACTCAAATGAGTATTTTGAAATTCACCAAGATAACTAATTCTAGCTCATATAATGGACTCCAAGGGTCCAATTAAGGTCTCTAATGGATAATAAAGCTAGTAAAGAGAGGTGTTACATCAAGCATGTAGTAAACAAGGGTGCATTTTAACAATAGCACTATGAGTTTTTAAACCTTGAGATTGATTAATTGAGATGTTTACCTTGTCGTGAGGATTATTGGGCCATAATTTGTTTAAGTGTGTGAGTTTGCTTGGATTCTTTAGAACTTGTTTTAGTTCTTAATCGAGGCTTGATGAACCAATAGCTTGTAAAAATGATAGAGGCATTCATTTCAAAACCTTCATACCAAAACACAAGCCCAAAACACCTTATCATTGCCACCCTTTTGAGCCATCCATTCTTGAGTACTTTAGCAATTTGATAAATAGGGTAATATATTCTTGTTTAGCCTAAAGTGATTGATTCAGGTTTCTCTTTCAACATTTAAAAAAAATAGAGAGAGAGAGAGAGAGAGAGAGAAAGTATATATATAAGTACATGCATAAATAAATATTTAATATATATAATAATTATAAATATATATATATTATCCTTTTTGATTGAAATTTTGATATGATGAAGAGTTTACCTGCAGAGCTGAGTTCTCAAGTTTCTTTCCTTAAGTTCCATATATTGCATTTGACCTCTTCATCCACTACAATCCTTAAGTCCTCTTGATTTTCATTCTATAGTTCTTGCAGTTGAGAGGTAGAATTATTACAAGCTTATGGTAGGGAATGAGCTGAGCAGACTAGAGTGAAATTATCCCAAGACAAGTGAGTTGAGAGCTTAAACACATACCCTCGAGTGAGGTCTCTTTTATTCAATCTCTTGATTTAAATTGTCGCTGTAATTATCTTCTCAGCGTCCCTTTATTACTTCTGTTGAATTCTGAGAGGGTGTCGTGGCTATCTTCTCCTATTTTTAAGCGTGGGCGGTGATTCTAGTTGCACTTGCTATGCCTTGAATATTTCTTAAACTTTGTCTAGGAGTACAAAGGTCTAAGCGTGGGGGAATTTGATTGAGCTCCATTTGTTTATAAATTTCCATGCTATTGTCAAGGTATTTATCATACTTCTTGGCTCATTTTTTATTATAATTGTGCATAATTGGAAGTTAGAGTCTCTATTTTTAATTAGCCTAGTTTAGAGTAAAGTTGCCATGATTAATTACTAACTACATTCAAAGCAATTTATGGGCAATTGATACTCTAAACTATTGCTATTCATTTAAGGGTAATCTAGCTGGGGCCAAGAGTGAATAACAACACATAGGAGTTGGAAGAAAAACAGCACTAAAGGAGTTCACTATGACTAAGTACTTGTTTCGCCATAACGAAGCATCAAACTTAGCAACCTATCTCAAGATCACAGTTAGCCGCGAAGAATAGCTGCTTGGATGTCTTTGGACCAGTTCACTGCAATGAAGTTAATACTTGGCCGCAACGAAACCTTCATATCAGTAAATCTGATCCGATCCCCATTTAGAAGATTAACTTACCGACTTGTACAAATCAACCCAAAACCACCCAAACCGGAAGATAACCTTATTTAGGGTAATTTTTGCTACATTCAAGGGAGCGTTCCATACCTAGCCTCCACATTCACTTTCATTCTCCTTCTTCTCATCTCCACTATTACCAAAATCCTAATACCACTATTTCAGTTGTCATCCACAATTGGGAGCTCAGGAGTATATCAACTTGAGATGCTTAATCCTTCCAAGAGTGGCTAGGCAACTCTTTCCCCTTGGAGTTGGGCAAGGGCTTGAGTTCACTGGACCAAAGAGGGTAGTATTTAAAGTTCCATTCTAGCTATAGACTATGAATTTCTAAATTTAGGATTTGTGATTTGTAGCTGGAACCTTTGATTATAGTTGTAATCAGTTGGAACCATTATTTTGTGCAAAGGAATTGATGAATGTAGAACTTTTGAGCTTCAATATATGTAGTTTCATATATTCTCTTTGAAATCATCCCTATGTTCATTAGTTCTTGCATGGGTTGTGCATGGTCTTCTGGGTTAAAGTTTGATTCCATTGAAACATTTGCATTCATATCATTTTCCGTTGCACACAGTTAGAGCACTTAAATGGGATTTGACTCAATGGAGTTCATTGAGTGAATTTTTATACTCAATGAGTATTTGAGGTTTTTATCAAACAAACTTAGTGAAACATTGCTCCACCTAATCAATTTAGAACTATGATAGCCCAAGTTTTGTTTTCAAGAGGAATTCTCCATCATTTGAACTTTGATTACTTTATTGTATTACCTAATCCCAAAAATCCAAAAAAAACAAGTACATTTGTATATTTCCTTTTAGTTATTATCATGTTTGAAAACCAAAACCCCTTGTTTAATTTAGCTAACGACTTGTACAAGAGTTTTATGCTTGCTCTACTACGGCTTATGAACTGTACCTCAGTTGGAGGAACAAGGAGTTCTCTATCACCACAGATGATATCCGAAGCTTCTACAAGTTGCCCATGGTCAACAACTTCCAGTTCCATATATACAAGATTAATTTGAAGCACATTGACTGGGTGCACACTTTTGAAGTCATGGGGGGTCAAAGATGCAGGGTGGACCACCAAGGGTGACATGCAATTCTTTGAGAGGAAGTACATAAATGAAGAAGCCAAGATCTGGCTAAACTTCATGCATTATAATGTTTGACCTGCCGCTCACATTTCCACCATGTCGAAGGAGAGCACCCTACTTTTGTACCTCTTGATGACCAATCAAAAAGTGCATATAGTTGAGGTGGCAAGACATCAAATCTTACATTGCATTAACAGTACCTAGACCTCAATTGTTTTTCCCCCATCTAATTACTGATTTGTACAGGGCCAAAGAATAATGGAGAGAAGTACTGATATATTCCTGGTCCCAGTCACTACTCGACTCTTTACTACCCCAAGGCCCACTCCTGGAACTGCAGATCCTCAAGGTAAGAGAAAAGGGAAGAGGGTGGCTATGGAAGAATCGGTGGAGGAACAAGAGGAGGAAGCTGAGTTGGGTGGTTTTGGCATCATCCTGGGATTGCTGAGTGAACAAATTGCAATCCTAACCGACCAAGTAACTCCCTTAGACAGCAAGTCAATACCAATGAGTTTCACAGGCAACAATTCATGGATCCCTTGATACAGAAAATGGCTCAATCACTTGACGTTGCATTGCCTCTAGAGTTTGAGCTAACTCTTTGTTGCAACTCTATCCCTACCAGCACTTTCTTTCTAGAGGCACCAGGGTAGTCTTCAAGAAGAGCAGCAAAAGTAGGAGGAGGAGAAGAGGATGGAGCACAAGGGGCTAGAGCAAATGAAGGCGGAGAAGACTGATTGTTTTGTTGTTTTGTTGTTTTGTTTCTGGGTGTATTTTACTATTATTGAATTTGGGCCATTTGGCCCCTTGGCTAAGCTTTGACGATCTTATGGATGCTGCTTAAATTTAATCTAGTTGGTTGGTGTGCTTTTGCATTCTCTTTTGCATTCTTCTTATGTTTATTCTTTCCTTCTCAATTCTAGATGCAGTGGGGACACTACTGTGTTTAAGTGTGGGGACGAGGAATTATTTTGAATTTGATTTTTGATTCATTCTACTCATTCATTTGTGAGATCCAATCTTTCGTCACTAAACTTTTGTTTTGAGTTCAATTTTTCTTGTGATAAATTGGTATATAGTGGATCAAATTTTAAGTTTTGATGTATATTGAAGGGGTTCCTACATGATTTCATAGGAAAGCTTTGAAATTTTTCCATTCAGCCTTTGGATGATAATTGTCGCAACATTTACACAAGAGTCACGACAAAAATTCCTCTTATGCCTGTTCTTGCTCTCAGTACATTTACTGTCATGACTATAGATAAGCAAGTCACGACATTAAATTTGATTTTATCATGAGTGTTTTTCTCCTTGTTTAAGCATTGCTTTTTAGAAAAATCCTTTTTGGCTATCTTTGCATTATTCTAAAGCAATTTCATGGCCGTTTTAATTTAACCTCATTGCATCAAACCAAGAAAGCTAGTCCCACCTTAAATCATTGGAATTATGAACTTTGGAGATGATTTTCTTATGATTTTAAAAGTGCTTTTGGGATTCATGTATGTTCTTTAATACTTTTCTTGACAAACTTAAATCATCATCCAAGGGTATGCTTTTGTGATAAGTGCTCTAATGCCTTATGAATAGTACATGTTCATTGAAACTTTATGTATGAGTAGTAGAGATCTAAACCCTTGTTGGAAGGATATCTTTGAGCCTAAATTCCCTATATTGAGTGCTTATTCATGTAGTTGCATTCTTTAGAACTTGTTATAGTTCTTAGTCGAGGCTTAATGTGTGTTAATGTGATGGGCATGATAGAGGCGTTCTGTCTTACACCTGATTTCCCAAACACAAGCTCTACATTATTTACCCCTTTTTGCTAACCCCTTTGAGCCTTCATTAAGTCCTGATAAAATTTAAGTTGAGTACATTCATGAAGAAAAGCTTAGTATATAGTGGAATGCCTTAGTTAAAAAATGATAATAATAATAATAATAATGGAGAAATTTGAGTCATTCCAATTGATTCTTCATTGCAATTCAGTCAATAATTAGATGTCACTCTTAAATAATGAATAGGTAACATGCATATACATAACACTTACCACCTTTCTTTCTCTCATTCCATGTGGCCTATTTCCATCATTACAACCCATGAAGTCCTCTTAATTCATTGCATTGATGCCTAAATAGTGGAGATTTTAGAACTCCTACAAGCTTATGATAGGGTGCTTCCTACTTCAATATTAAGTGAAAAGAACCCTAACAAGGAGAGATAGTGGATTAGTATTGTGTTCCCAGAGTGAATCTCTATTGTTCATGCATTTGGAATCAATCGTACTTTGTAGCTAATTATTTAACATTGTCCATTTTAGTATTTATGCTTTCCTAGAGGATGAGGATTGATTTGGTCCTAAACTCGTTATGAAGCATGCTGACTTCCCCATTTGTGCTTGTATTTTCTTAGGAATGATTCAAGTCTTTGTCCAGAAGAATAATGGTTTAAGTATGGGGGAGTGATTGAGACCAATATTTACATGCTTTTCCTATCTATTGTTGGGTATTATGTGACACTTTTACTCCATTGCATGCATTTATGCCTCTTTTGTCTACGTTGATTCATGCATTTCAAATTGCTTATATGAGGATGACAAAGGAGTAAATTGTCTCATCAAACTGTACGTGCCCTAAACTTTAGTGTTTGATTCTATAACAAGGATCTTTACTTTTGTTGTAGGCATTTGGAAGAGACCCTTAAGGCCAAGAATGAGCATTGAAGGAACTACAGTTCATTGAGAGGAAGGGATGCAAGTCAAGGGTGCGAATGTACCTAAAGTGTCACAACATAACAACTTATGTCGTAACCTTTACGAAATTCAAAATGTTGTACTATGCCATAAGGTCACGACTAAATATAATATAGTCGCGATATAAATAGGATAAAGTCACGACATAATACATTTATAGTCACAACCTAAAAATGTAAAAGTGTAGCTATGTGTTTTGGATTAGGTTAGCAGCCACCACAAAAAGGGGACTCTACATTCTGCAGATTTGCAAGTGTTGGAGCTTTAGCCATTCTCCCTCAAGCAACCAACAACTCTCATCCAACTTTCTACACTTCTACACAATTTCTCTCCATTCCAAACCATTTAATCAACTTCTGACATACTTCCCTACACATTTCCATACCCATTACCATTCATTTCATGGCAAAAAGTCTCTAGAGTGATTGTTGTAGTTCTAGAGCTATGAGAGGCTAAATCTGTAGAGTCTTGGTGATGGAGGATGAAGCTTGAGCTCATAGATTCATTGGGGAGTATTCTTAGTCTAATTTCATGTTTGAACTCTTGTAGAGATTTATTGATTTAGAGATTTCTTATGCTATGTAAATGTGATTACAACATTTTAATATTGTGATTAGGCTATGCATTTAGATTGGATTTTGTTTCATGTTGATTTTTATATATATTTCAGTCTAGATCCCTTGTTTCATTTAATTGTCAATGAGTGTTGATAGGTAGATTGCTATTTGGGTTTTGTGGTTGTGATTGCAATCCATTAAGGGCATGAGCATCATCCATCTATTTGACTTAGAGAGGCCATCACAATGTTTTGATAAGTGTTAATCAACTTGATTCAAATGAGTTTTCATTAATTAAAGCATTGAACCTAAGCGATCGCTTAGGGTTTTCATTAGACTTAGAGAGGCCATCACATACCCTTTTAATCCAAAACATATCTTCATTAATTGAAAACACCAAAAAGAATTTACTTCCTACATTTTCTTTTTTATTGTGCCATAACATTTTCAAATCAAAACCCCATTTTATACCCAAGTTCAACATGATTTTAATAACCAATTTAGACTAGGTTTACCAATAAACCGCTCCTCGAGAAGAATGATAGGTTACCCACTTGATTGAGCTCCATTTGTTATTAAATTTCTATGCTATTTTCCGGGTATTTATCTTACTTGTTGTCTCATTTTTTATTATAATTGTGCTTAATTGGAAGTTAGAATCTCTATTTTTAATTAGCCTAGTTTAGGGTAAAATTGCCATGATTAATTACTAACTGCATTCAAAGCAATTTTTGAGCAACTGATACTTTAAACTATTGCTATTCATTTCAGGGTACTCTAGCTAGAGCCAAGAGTGAAGCACAATGCACACAGAAATTGGAAGAAAAAATCAACTAAGGAGTTTACAGCAGTGAAGTGATTGTTTCACCTAAGTGAAGCATCAAACTCATCAGCCTATCTCAAGGCCACAATTTGCCATGATGAAGTATGAAGAACATCTGCTTGGACATCTCTAAACCAGTTTGCCATGGCAAAAAACTTCATATTAGCAAGCTGACCTGATCCCCATTTGTAAAATTAACTACCCACTTGTACAAACTGACCCAGAACCATCTCAAACTAAAAGATAACCCTATTTAGGGTAATTTTCATTACATTCCATGGACTCTCCATATCTAGCCTCCACATTTACTCTCATTCTCCTTCTTTTCATCTCCACCATCACCAAAACCCTAACACACCTACTCCTATTGTCATCCATAATGGGGAGCTCAGGAGTATATCAAGTTGTGATATTGCATCCTTCCATGAGTGGCTAGGCATATCCTTTCCTCTTGAAGATGGACAAGGGCTTGAGTTCACTGGACCAAAGAGGGGAATATTTAAAGTTCCCTTCTAGCTATAGACTATGAATTTCTAGGTTTAGGATTTGTGATTTGTAGCTAGAACTTTTGATTATAGTTGTATTCAGTTGGAACATTTATTTTGTGCAAAGGAATTGATGAATGTGGAACTCTTATGCTTCAATATATGGAGTTTCATATATTCTCTTTGAAATCATTCCTATTCTCATTGGTTCTTGCATGAGTTGTACATGGTCTTCTAGGTTGAAGTTTGATTCCATTGAAAGAGTTGCATTCATATCATTTTCTGTTGCAAACACTAAGAGCACTTAAATGAGATTTTACTAATGGAGTTCATTGAGTGGAATCCTAGACTCATTGAGTTATTGAGGTTTTTATCAAAGAAACTTATTGAAACATTGCTCACCCTAATCAATGTAGAACCATGATAGCCTAAGTCCAGTTTTCAAGAGGAATTCTTCATCATTCGAACTTTGATTACTTTATTGCATCATTATTTCCCAAAAATTCAAAAAGAAGTTCATTTGTATATTTTCTCTTAATCTTTACCATGATTGAAAACACTAAAAAAACCCTAGATTAAGTTAGCTTTGTATTTCATTACGCATAGTTAGTCTAGGATAGTAGTGTAAAGGCTCTGATTGAGAGAATGACCCGGGGTTGAACCCCATAGTGCAATCCATGGATAAGTATTTTTCATTCAACCTCCAAGGGAAAATATTTTTTTAAAAAAAATAGACTAAGTGCGCGTCACCACTATACTACATTATTTGTTGCAATCATCTTGTATTGAACAGAAAGGCGACATCTCGGTCTGATCAAAGGGACAAATGCTATCTTGACCATTAACACTCCACTGCATGGAATCCATTGAATCCAAACATAGCCTTTATCATCACTCAGTCAAAAGTGACTTTTGACTAGGTCAAATCTAAGCGACTCTCATATAGGAATCCATGATGATCTCAAGTCAAAGGGCACATTGACGTAGTTGTTTGTGAGACAAGCTCATGACATGAATCCATGGAGCTATCTCACATCAAGTTAGTCCAGCAAGTTGTACTCTTACAAGTGCCTAATACTTTGACTAGTATCTCCATACATTTCAAAATCATAATGGCCTTATTGCATCTTTGCTCCCATGCAAATGATTAACCACGGATATTTAGGATAATCTCTATGATTTATCCAAAGACATATTATCACAACAAACATACAAAGATTATGATAACGTAATTGAATGATCATTAATTAAAATACTCATAATACAATGATTGGCCTTAGGGCACAATTTCCAACAAAACACTCTTAGGATAAGTTGGCAGAATCACAACTTCACCATTGATGAAATGGACATCCTCCACTTCTACAAGCTCCCCGTGTTTAAAAACTGTCAGTTCCAGCTCTACAAGATAAATTTGAAGCATGTTGACTGGGTACACGCCTTTGAAGTCATGGGGGTCGAAGATGTAGGGTGGACTACCAAGGGTGACAAGCAGTTCCTTGAAAGGAAGTACATGATGTACCAGGGGTGGACTACCATTCAAATGTCTGCTTTTGTGGTAGATGTTCTAATATCGTATGAATAGTACATGTTCATTGGAACTTTATGTATGAGTAGTAGAGATATAAACCCTTGTTGGAAGATACCTTTGAGCCTGAATTCCTATATTGAGTGATTATTTATGTAGTTTGCATACTCTAGAACTTGTTTTAATTCTTGATCAAAGCGTAACATGCTTTAATGCGATGAATATAACAAAGGCATTCATTTTTACACCTTATCTTCCAAACACAAGCCCTTACATCATTTATACCCTATGCAACCCTTTGAGCCATGCACAAAGTGTTCGGTATGTATATCCATTTAGAAATTCAAGGACATTTCGATAGGGTAAAATTGAATTCATTCATGAAGAAAAGATGTGTGGGTATAGTAGAATACCATGGTTCCCTTTGTTTAAAAAAATGGTGCAAAAGAGAAAAGAAAATGGGAAAGAAAGAAGAAGAATAAGGCAATCTAAATAATCCTCATAGAACATTGGTTGATTATTAGATTTTTACTCTTAAGTAATTAATTGACAATATGCATATACCCAGCCCTTGATTCTTCTTTTCACCTATTCCATATCACCACTTCCATCATTACAATCCATAAAGTCCTCTTGATTCGTTGTGTTGATGTAGAAATAGTGGAGACTTTAGAACTATTACAAGCTTATGGTAGGGTGCTTTCTACTTGAATTTTGAGTGAAATGAACCCAATGAAGAGAGATAGAGTTAACACTTTAAACGCATGAGTGAATCTCTAGTGTTCATGCATTTAGAATCAATCGTGACTTGCAGCTAATTATTCGACATTGCTCATTGTATCATTTATGTGTTCCTAAGGATGTTGCCTGATTGAGTTTTGAAATCATTTTATGAATATATTGATTTCCATGATTACCCTTGCACTTTCTTGGGAATGATTCAAGTCTTTGTCCAGGAGTACAAAGGTTTAAGTGGGGGGAGTGATAGAACCCAATATTTACATGGTTTTCCTGTCTACTTTTGGGCAGTTTGTAATACTTTTATCCTGTCTTGCATGCATTTATGCCTCTCTTGTGTACGTTGATTCATGCATTGCAATTTGCTTATGTAAGGGTAAAAAGGAGTAAATTATTTCATCCAAGTATACATGCCCTGAACTTTAGTGTTTAATTCTTTAACATGGCTCTTTGCTTTGTTGTAGGCATTTGGAATAGAGCTTTAAGCCCAAGAATGAGCATTGAGGGAGTTGCAGTTCATTGGGAGGAAGGAATGCAAGTTAGGAGGTGCCATTGTGTCTCAAGGGACGCGATGTAACCAATTGAGTTGTGACTTTGAAATAATTCCATAATGATGTGATGATCCGTCAGGTCATGACTAAAGTTAGTAAAGTCTTGACATAAACATGATAAAGTCGTGACATACTATATGTGTAGTCACAACCTCAAAGCGTGAAAATGCAACCGTGCATTTTGGATTAGGTCAGCAGCCACCTATACTTAAGGAGGCAGCCACCACATAGAATAAGGCCCCCATTCTACATATTGGCAAGTCTAGAGTCTCAACCCTTCTCTTTGAAGAAACAAACATTTTCCATCCATTTTCTTCCATTTCTACACCATTTTCCCACCATTCCCAATTGATTAATCCATCCACAACACCTCTCTCCATATATTTCCATACCCATTATCATCCTTCTCATGGCAGACAGATTTTGGAGCGATTGCTATGTTTCTGAAGTTATGAGAGGCTAAAACCTTAGCCTCTTGATGATGGAGGATGAAGCTTGAGCTCATGGATTCACTAGAGAGTATTCGTAGTCTAATCTCTTGTTTAAACACTTCTAGAAATTCCTAGATTTAGAAATTTCTACTCCTATATAAACTATGATTATATATTTGTAATCTTATGATTAGACTATGTATTTGGAGTGGATGTTATTTCATGTTGATTTATATATATTTCAATTTAGATTCCTTATTTCATTTAATCGTCAATGATTGTTGATAGTTAGATTGTTACTTGGTTTTTGTGGTTGTGATTGCAATCCATTGAGAGTATCAACATCATCCATTTATTTACACTCTAAGTGGTTTTCAATAATGATTTAAGAGGTGTTAATTAACTTGGATCCAAATGGGTTTTTAGTAATTAAATCACTGGACCCAAGTGATTGCTTGGGGTCTTCATGTAGACTTAGAGAGAATTAACTCCCATATTAAGTTAAGAGCAAGGATAGCTAAGTTTCCATTATCAAGAGTCCATCGCATCATATACCCTTTTAATCCAAATCATATCTTCATTATTTGAAAACACCAAAAAGATTTATTTTTACACTTTCCTTTTTATTGAACTATAGTTTTCATTAACTTAAACCCCCTTTTTATACTCAATTCAACATATTTTTAATTGTCAATTTAGACTAGGATAATCAATGAACCACTTCTCGAGAAAAACGATACATTGCCCACTATACTACATTATTTTGGTGTAATCATCTTGTATCGAAAAAGAAGGCAACATCTCAATCCGATCAACAGAAAAGGAAAAAGGAAATAAAGAAGAAGAATAAGGCATTCTAAATAATCCTTCATAGAACGTCAGTTAATTATTTGATTTTTACTCTTGAGTAATTAATTGATAACATACGTATACACAACACTTAATTCTTCTTTTCACCTATTCCATGTGGCCATTTCCATCATTACAAGCTATACAGTCCTCTTGATCCATTGTGTTAATGCATAAATAGTGATGATTTTAGAACTATTACAAGCTTATGGTAGGGTGCTTTCTATTTGAATTTTGAGTGAAATGAACCCCAATGAGGAGAGATAGTAAGTTAAAACTTATGTCCCATGAGTGAATCTCTAGTGTTCATGCATTTGTTTCTTTCCTAGATGGCATTGTTTGATTAAGTTCTGAAATCATTCTTGAATATGTTGACTTCCTCAATTGTCCTTATACTTTTTTTCAGAATGATTCAAATCTATGTCCAGGAGTATAAAGGTTTATGTGTGGGGGAGTGATAGAACCCAATGTTTACATGGGTTTCTTAACTATTTTGATGTGTTTTATGAAACTTTTACCCTCATCATGCATGCATTTACACCATCTTAATTATATTGATTGATGCATTGTATTTTGCTAATATTAGGGTAAAAGGGGGTCATTTAGCTTTTCCAACAGTACATGCCTTAATCCTTAGTTGTTGAATCTTTATAGAGCTCTTTGTTGTTGTTTACAGGCATTTGGAAGAGACTTGGAGATCCAGAGGGAGCACTGAAGAAGCTACAGTTCACTGGCAAAAAGGAATGCAAGCTAGGAAAAGCAACTGTGCCTAAAAGTCATGACTTAATACTTATAGTCGTGACATAGATATAAATCCAGAAGTTGTGCCAACACATCCAGTAATGATGCAAGGAACTTAAAGTCATGACATAATCATGGAAATGTCGCAACTTATATATCTTAATGTTGCGACCTACAAGCACAAAAATGAAGTCATGCGTTTTGAATTAGGTTAGCACTTATCTACGCATATGGGAAGCAGCCACCACAGGGAGGAGGTCCTCATTCTGCAGATTTGCAAGTTCTAGGAGCCTCAGTCTCTCTCTCTCAAGCAACCAAACCCTCCATCCCGTTTCCTTCATTTTTTTCACCTCTTTACACCATTCTAAATCAATTAATCCACCCCCAACACCTTCTTCTACACCTTTCCATATATATTTTTACCCTTCCCTTGGTAGAAAGTTTGTGGAGTGATTGCTACATTTTTGGATCTATGAGAGGCTAAAACCCTTAGCCTCTTGATGATGGAGAATGAAGCTTGAGCTCATGGACAAACGGGATAATGTTCTTTGTCTAATCTCTTGTTAAGCACTTGTAGGACATTTCTAGATTAAGGAATTCCTTTTGTATGCAATTGTGATTATATATTTGTAATATTTTGAATAGACTATATAATTGGATTGGGTGATGCTTTTATGATGGATTACATATATATACATGTTTAAGTTTTAATTCCATTGTATTCATTAATTATCAATAATTGTTGGTGAATATTTGTCCATTTTGTGTCTCTGTGATTGTGATTGCAATTTATTCATAACATTGACATTCATCCATTCAATTGCACTCTAAGCGGTTTTAAACGATGCTTTTATGAAGTGTTAATTAACTTTGATCAAAGAAAGTTTTCACTAATTAAAATCATTGGGCTTAAGTGATTGCTTGGGGTTTTCTTAGAGAGTTACAACTCCCATATCTATTCAAAGAGCAATGATAGCTGAGTTTCTATCATTAAGAGACTCTTCCATTACATATCCCTTTTAATCTAAAACATTCCTTTATTAATTGAAAATACCAAAAAGATTTACTTTCTATGTTTTCTCTTTTATGCACCATAGTATTTACAAGTTAAACCTCCCTTTTTATACCCAATCAACATGTTTTTGATAACCAATTTATACTAGGTTTTTCCAATAAACCGTTCCTCGAGAAAAATGGTAGGTTGTACCCTATACTACATTATTTGGGGCAATCAAATCTTGAACCGAATTGGAAGGTGACAAAGTCACCTTCGATCAAGGGCTCATCAACGGTTGACTTGCATCATCTTATAGACCATCTCATTGTTAAAACAAACTTTGCTTCTACTTCTTAAAGTTATGGCATTTAAAGCTTTAGGGTTTATCACACTGTATTTGAAGGGATGCTCCCACCCATTTTGGCTTGCATATCATTAACCATGTTGGACAATTGGGTCAAGTGACTTGTAATCTCACTATTATTCAATGTGAGTGCTTCCATCTTCTTATTCACATTAGAATTATCCTTTTGTATGCCTTGCAACATGGTGGTGATAGAGGTGAATCTATCATGACTTTCCTTCATACGCCCTTCAATTTTGTCATCTGAGCTACCTTGCTCTTTAGAAGTTGGGAACTTTCATCCCCTCTCGATGGTTGTTGAGAAGCCATACTGTTGTTTAGAGCAAGTATTGCAACTCTAGAATGATTTTGGTAGCCACTTGATGAAGCACCAAAGCTAATTCCTTGAAATCAGTTGGACCTATTTGCTCCCCTACCCCATTTAAAGTTAGGGTGATCCCTCCAACCTTGATTGCAAGTGTTAACGAAGGGGTCTCTTTGTTGGTACTGTCCATCTCTCCCTTGGTACATGGCATTTACATCTCCAACTGGCCTTGGGCAATTTTGTGTGAGGTGAATGGGAGAATCATAGTCACTACAAGTAGAAGGCAGCATTGCAAGCGATTGAGGTTTGATTGATCGAAGGCTCTCAACCGTACTAGTAAATCTTGACATGTCCTGAGTAAGCTTGACCAACAATGGATCTCTTTTAGCTTTATGATCTTTGAGGTCTCTAGGGCTCACATGTTGTCTATTGAGGGCAAAAGTTCGTATGAGTTCCCATGCGGCCCTAGGTTCAATATTTTCCACAGACCCATTTGCAACAGCATCCAAAACTTGAGCATCATAAGTTAAGAGTCAATTGTAGAAGTATTGAACCAAATGCTCTTCAAGGATTTGATAATTAGAACATTGGGTGAGCATTTCTTGGAATTGACTCCAATACTTGAAGAACAATTCATAACCCTCTTGCTTTTCCACTGAAATCTCCTTGCGGGCAGTTGGAATCTTGGTGGAAAGGAAATACTTGTCCAAGAAAGCCTTCTCTAAGCTAGTCCATAACTCATAAGCATTATCAACATAGAGAGGCAGGTTCATGTACCACTCCTTGGCCTTGCCTTCAAGAGATAAGTGAAACACCTTTCACATCACATGGTTAATATTTTCTACCACTGGTTCCATGGACATGCACTACCTGTATAGAGTCCAGAGGTGGAAATACAAAGTTTCACCTACAAGACTATGGAATTTAGGCAATGAGTGTATTAATTGACCCTTAATCTTGAAGTCAACATTGAAGGTAAGAAAGACACTAAGCATAGGATCAAAATATCCATCAGATTGAGTTAACTCCTCGATAGTCCTACCCCTAGGTTGATCATTAACTCTATTATGTCTGTTATTCTTACCTTGATTACCATCATTGTCATATCTGTTGTTAGGTCTATTATTGATTGAGCTCTATTTGTTATTGAATTTTCATGCTATTTTTAGGATATTTAACATATTTATTGGCTCATTTTTTATCATAATCATGCTTAATTAGAGTTAGAGTCTCTTTTTTTAATTAGCCCAATTTAAGGTGGAATTGCCATAATTGTAGGGTACTCTAGCTGGAGCTGGGAGTAAAGAATAGCAGACAAGAGTTGGAAGAAGAACTACACTAAAGCATTTTTCTGTAGTGAAGTACTTGTTTCGTCACGGTGAATAAGCACACTTTACCATCTACCTCTCAGCCAAAGTTCACCACGGTGAAGTGAGAAGATCAGCTGCTTGGGTGTCTTTAGACCAGTTCGCTACGGTGAAGTAAATACTTGGCCACAATGAAACCTTCTTATCTGCTGCCCGACTCAATCCCCATTTGAAAAATTAACTTACCCAGTCATACAAACTGACCTAAAACCACCCCAAATCGGAAGAAAACCCTATTTAGGATAAGTTTCATTGCATTTTCAGCCACCATTCATTACCACGCCTTCAGATTCACTCTCATTCCTCTTCTTCTCATTTTCCACTGTCACCAAAACCCTAACACCCACATTTCTGCTGTCATCCACAATGGGGAGCTCAGGAGTACATCAAGTTGAGATGCTTCATTCTTTCATGAGGGGCTAGGAAATTCTTTCCTCTTAAAGATGGTCAAGGTCTTGAGTTCACTGGACTAAAGACTGGAGTATTTAAAGTTCCATTCTAGCAATAGTCTATGAATTTCTAGGTATAGGATTGTGATTTGTAGATGGAACTCTTGATTATAGTTGTAATCAATTGGATTTATTTTGTGCAAAGGAAGTGATGAATGTAGAAATTATGTACTTAATATATGCATTTTCATGTTTTCTCATTGAAACCACTCTATTCTCCTTCGTTCTTGCATGAGTTGTGCATGATCTTCTGGTTAAAGTTGATTCATTGAGATAGTTGTATTGATATTATTTTCTGTTGCACGCACTAAGTGAACTTAAATGGGATTTTACTCAGTGGAGTTCATTGAGTGAAATCCTAGACTCAATGAGTTATTGAGGATTTTACCAAAGAAACTTAGTGAAGCATTGCTCCACCTAATCAATTTTGAACTATGATAGCCCAAGCCCAACTTTCCAGAGGAATTTCCCATCTTTTGAGTCTTACTTACTTTATTGCATTACTTAATCCCAAAAATCCAAAAACAAGTCATTCGTATATTTTCTTTTAGTTACAACCATGTTTGAAAACCAAAACCCATTTCTAAATTTAGATTTGCATTTTATGACACATGGTTATCTTAGAGCATCAATAAAAGGCTCCAGTTATGTGAATGACCCGGGGTTGCACCCTATAGTGCAATCCTTGGATAAATATTTTTGATTCGTCTCCAAGGGAAAAGATTTCAAAAGACAAAGGGTGAGTCAATTATGATTCCTATCTCTATTCCTATTACCTCGTTTGGATGTGGTTCAGCCATTATATCTTCTTCCTCACTCTCACTAGACAACAGGGGAAGGTTTTGCAAATTAGGTGTAGTAGGAGGTTCATTTCTCTACCTTTCCTACCTCTATGGCCTCTCTGCATACATATACTTGAGAATCACACACAAGAAAAATTCAAAGAAAATTACAATCAAAACTAATATTTACTAAGTATCATGATCAAAATGAATGCAAACTCAATGAATTCAAATAGTTCTCAGTGACTTTGAGGTGTATTAAGTGTTGTTCACTCTCAAAATATGTGCAGAAGTCAAACCTATGCAAAAACAACAATCTCAAACACTTAGAGAAAATTTTTAGTGATAGAGTTCACTTATGTCATGACTTTGGTGTCCAAGGTTGTGACTAAAAGTATACCGAGAGCAACAAAGATGGAAGAACTATGCATAAATAGTTGAAACCTTGCAGCAATTGGCCAAATATGTAGGATCAAGTAAAAACAAATGCATAATGCTATGCAAAGGTGTAAATGCAAAAGTATGAAAGAAAATCAGGATATTTGTTTGTATTTCTACAAAATTTGTATACTATGCAATGTCAAAATTGAAAGATAAATCTAAACTCAACAAGAATCGACCCAAGTTAACAATAGTGATAATAACCAATTACTGCAGAACCAAGTACTTGGCTCCCTAGTAACGGCTCCATTGATCGAGACCAGTTTGTTGCCTTCCGATTTGGTTCAAGATATGATTGCACTGAATAATGTAGTATAAAGTACAACCTATCATTCTTCTCAAGGAGCGATTTATTGGTTAACCTAATCTAAATTGGAAATTACGAACATGTCACTTGGGTATAAAAAGGGGGTTTATTTTGTAAATATGTTGGTGCATAAAAAGAAAAATGTAACAAGTAAATCATTTTGGTGTTTTCAAATAATGAAGGAATACTTTAGATTAAAAGGGATGTATGATAGGATAGACCCTTGATGATGGAAACTTCGCTATCATTGCTCTTAATTTGATATGGAAGTTAAATCTCTCTTAAGCCTTATGAAAACCGCAAGCAATTGCTTAGGTACAATGCTTTAATTAATGAAAACTCACTTGAATCCATATTAATTAACACTTATTAAAACATTGTTTAAAACCACTTAGAGTGAAATTGAATGGATGATACTAATGCTCTCAGCGTACTGTGTAACATCCAAAAAAAAAAAAAA
>QFDD01002594.1:0-18959 GCA_006871305.1 Vachellia collinsii | reverse complement strand
ATAATAAAAAAATATCATTAAAATTCATTCATCAACCATAAAACGTTAAGAATCAATCATAAAAAAAATCATATTTGTAGTAAAAAAAAAGGAAAGGAATAAATACCATCTAATTCTTCCCTTTGTCACTAAATATTAATAAAAACAATAAAAAAAAGAGAGAAATTGCATTAAGGTCATACACAAGAAAATTAATATAAAAAAGGTCTCAAAAATTGCTACTGATAACTCATTTATTTGTCAATGATGCTCTTTTACTTGCTAATAAAAACCTTTTAAGACCTTTCTAATATTAATTTGTTTGTGTGGGATCTTAACATAATTTTCAAAAAAAAAAAAAGCAAAGGAAGCATATTAAAAAAAAAAGTAAAAAAAAAACATGTGATCCGGTCAACCCGGTTTTTTACCGGGTTGACCGGGTTGATCCAAGTCAACCCGGTCACCGGTTTTTCAGTGAACCGGACCGGTCCGGTTTTTTGTTCTTTGGGTGAATTACATCCAAAGACTTAAAGTCTGAAAATTTAATAAGAAATTAAAGGGCATCTCTGTAATTTTGGATAAATTTGTTTGTAGTAAGCTCGGAATGGTTATTACAGGGCCCCAGCGTATGAACCGAAGCAGTGGGTCTCTTGGGCAATGAGTCGAGTTCGTGATGTCATACGTTGAAATGTTCTTGCATTGATTGATCGTAATTCTTTTTTTTTTTTGGGCCATTTCGAATGATCCTATTATATTGATGGGTCTATCAAAAAGTACTTAGGTTAGAAAACGTGGCATTGTGACATATGATCGTTACCTAACACTTCAATGTTCTTGCGTGATTAAACGGATAATGATCATTCTTAGGTCCTACGGATCATTATTTGGTAAAATTTAATTAGTTTTCAATGCCATCTTCAATTTGTCCTCGTTAACACCTTTTATTTTAGTAATCAAATAATTAATTAATAGCTTGTGTTAAATATAGGATTTAGACAACTACTAATTTGTAGGTATTAAAAAAATTATTTAAGTTATTTATTTATAAAAAAATATGTTTTGACTTTCTTAAAGTATTTATATTTAATTACTTGTATGGGAAACTACTTCCTTAATAATTTTTTTTAATATGCACAATCAATATAGAAAATTTAAAAAATGTCTAAGGATGAGAAATCAAATCATTTTTTTAGCATAGAGAAATCAAATGGATTAAAATGTTATATTTATAATCAAAACAAACTCCTATTTTACTTTTATATTTAGCACCATTAAAATTAATCATATAATTGGAGCATGTGATTTTCTCTATGATATAAAAATAAATAACTGACAGGGAGGCAAAAATAAATAAATAAATAACTTACAGGTGATATTGGAGCATGGGTTACATCTATAAATCACTATGATCTCGTTGGGAGAGAGATTTTTTTTTTGCCTATGTTGGGGCAGATTTACTTATGCTTGTTGGCGAAACAATTTCAAAGAAGTACTCTTCCAAGACAGTGTTGGAACGATCCCGCATGGGCAGCAAAAAAAAGTTAACTACTTAAAAAATACCATGTTGCAGAAAAAAGGTGGAAAAATAAAATCAATGTCATCATAAACTCATGATCCTAATACCTCCGCCTCCGTAAAATGAGAAACGATAATCCTAAGAATCTAAGAAACAGGAACAACAATCTGCCACATCTTAATGTCGCAGTCCAAACTGCCACTGTACACTAGAAACGAAGCTTCAGACGAATCACAACGATCAACTGCAGCAGTTATGCACTTAATTGCTCCTCTATGCCCTTCCAAAACTGCTAAACAAGAGTACTCTTTCTCAATCCCTCTCCATATCCGAATAGTTCTATCTGCAGAACCACTGCACACCAAATCCCAAACCACAGCCAAACACAATATAGGCATACTATGCCCTCTTAATGCCCCCACCAACTCCATTTTCCCATCCTCTTCTTCGTCTTTCTTCCAAACTAATATCGATCTGTCACTTGCACCAGAATACAACACATCCCCATCATTGCTCAGAGCCAACGCATTGATCCCAGAATCGTGTTTCTCTAATGTATCTACCAAAGTATGCTTCTTTTCTCCTCCTCCTTTCTTCCACACTTTGATTCTCCTATCTGCTGATCCTGTGTATACGTACCCATCGTTGGAAACTGCGACCGCATTTATGGCATCGTCGTGTGCGTTGGTTACTGATTCTAAGCAGGTGAAATCTCTGGTTCTCCATATTTTCACTGTCCTGTCCCATGAAACTGAGTAGAGCAAGGTCTCGTCTTTGGACAAGGCCAGAGCAGAGACTGTGTCCACATGATGAACCCACGTGCATTTCTTGTGCCTTCTGATCTGGACATGGTTCTTGGGGATCAAAATCTTGGAAGCACGATCCCCCAAAGTTGGAAGTGTGGCTACATGTGTGTACTCCTGTCGGTCAGTTTCGTGGTTGCTGATCTTCCATACTCTGATTTTGTGGTCTTGGTGTGCACTGAAAAGCTTATCAGATTGAACCACGATGGATTTCACTGCACCTTTTCCTGAGAGTACTGTGTTGGTGATGGAATTTTCAGACTCTAACTCAGAGAGCAAAACAGAGAGATTCCATGATCTGATTTCTCTGTCAGATGAACCTGTGTAGAGGAATTTCCCAGAGAGAGCAAGACATGATGTGTAAGAAGTGTGGCCTTTGAGAGTTGTGAGGCACCGGTGGTAGGTGGTGGTGGAGGGATGGGTTTCATGCCGGTGATGAGATTGTGAGTTCAGGGATGGGACTGAAGAAAGGCTACGTTGTTTAGACACAGACTGTGACTCTGTTTGAAGGTGGTGTGAGGAAGAGGAAGAGGAAGAGGACGAAGAAGAGACACCATAAGATCGGTGATGTTCCATGATTCACATGTTAAGGTGAGAGTGAGAGTAAAATGGTATGGCTGAAAGCAAAGCGAGGCCTATTATTATACATGTGAAGACCAAGATATGATACTATGGGGAACAGGTAATGAGATGCTTTAATTATATGAGAGCTAGGTAACTCTTTGAGGAGGCAAGATTGTCCCAGTTTAGGCTATTTTCCTTATGGGCTCAGAAGTCAGTGATTTAATTTCAAGCGCGCGCAGACACACGTATGTATACATTTTCAGTTGTAGTTACTTATTTATCATTTTGGCTCAATGATATTGAAGTCGTCTCCAAAACTCAAATATTTGAGTTGACTCTCAATGTGAGGGAAATTATTTTAAAATTAAAAAAAAAAAAAAAAAGCTGGGGTCACTCTCCACTAGTCTTTTCAATTTTTCCTTTTGGAAAAATAAAAATAATAATAGTCCAAACTCAGTGGCCTTTGTGTCTTAGCTAGCAACCATAAAGAGTCTATTCCAACTTGCATTTTGGAGTTTGCCAGCTTGTGTGATTGAACAAACCTTCTGGTAGCATTAAACATAGTAATATGAAAAAGATAGATTGCTTAGCAGTTAGCTGTATCAATATCAACGACCTTTCCCATCATCCAGAAGCTGTTAACTTCTGCTTATGAACAGTGAGATCATTCAACAGCGAAAATACCACTCACTGGATAAAAGCAACCACAAATCACAGCCACTTAAAAAAATAATTTATACCTCTTTTGCTTATGGACAGAGACACATCAATTGCTCTGGCTAACATAAAGATGCAGCCAAAAATAACAACAGAGATATTAAATCAGAGAATCCTTTATTTATTTTTGGATTCTACAGGCTTATACAGGCAGTGCAAGTCTTTCATCAATCATCAAAAACCCAAAGGCTTTTCTTATTTGCACCCAACAGAACCCTAAATCAGATTCTTAGCTGGCATACACCTAAGTCCGCCCATGTGGCTTAGACTAATCTGATGCCCTGATCAGGTGTCCATGCCCCATTGGATTCCACAGAATAGTTCCAATTTGACCAGTAAACCCTATTAAGTTTCCAAGTCCCACCATTTAGCACTTCTGGGTGGGTTTTGTCTGAAGATGGCTGTAGCCTAGCCCCCACTGATCTTTTTGAGGGTGACTTTACAAATTACTCTTAATTGTGATTGACCAAAGAAACACCAACATTTGTGATGCTTTACTTGAATCTCACTCTAAATGAACCCATCCAACCTCTGAGGTCACTCCCTCTGTAATGGCAATTTTAAGCGTTTAACCCAATTTTTTTAATGAGAAGATCATGATCAACGGTAGGTACAAAACTAAAATATTTGTTATTTTGTTAGCTATTTATTTGCATGGAGATGATATGTCAATCAATTATGGGCCTGTTTACCATAGCATCACAAAAAAATGTTCATACAAACCCAGGTAAAAAATTTTTTACATGCTTATTTTATGTACCTTAAATCATGTTAAAAAAATAACTTCTACCGCTAATTCAAATAGATTTTATGTTTTCCCTCATGCTATTCGATTGTAAGAGGGATTCAATAAAATGCTTCCAAAGCTGCTAACTTTAATGCTAGTTTTATAATCCTGGCAATCTTCCATATTCTGGTTCGTATTATTCATTCAACTTTTGTGTCTCATATCTTATGTCATGTGTGGTTTCTTTTCAGAACTACTCCTGCTCTTCTCATTCGTTCGTAGTCAATAAAAGTCAGCTTGCTTACTCTTCTAATCTGAGTGTGAGGGATTCAAAGGAAAGTGAAAGTCCAGACTTAGCTTGACCTATATAGATTGAAACATGTTTGATGAAAGCCCATATTGTTCCATCACAGAGATATTTTTTTTTTTTTTTTTTGGTACAAATCACAGAGATATTTATATATAACTAATCAGATTGATCATGCAGAGCACTTTGATATCCAAGTTGGGAAGCTAGTGTCAACAGGAGTAGTTAAACTTAATAAGCATTCATTTTAAAAAATTCTAGAGTATTATTTTTTGCATGTGAAGCTTTAGACATCCCATTCTTTGAGTGGCATGTGAGGATAGGTTCCCATTCAGGGGATGGGCACAGTATTTGTTAAAAGAAAGTGGAGATAGTGGACTTTCCTACATTTAGAAAGTGCCATTTTCGTCTTTTTCTTTCTTTCTTATGTGACTCTACACCATTCAAATTAAAAAAGCACACTCTGGTCTGACAGAAAATATAGCTACCACTGAAACAATGTACTCAGTGGATTGCAAATCCTTCCTGGTTGCAAGAGCCTATATGCTTCTTATCGTCTCGTGTTGGTCCTTAAGATGAAAAATGACAGCAAGCACCTGCGATATGATTCCATGTTACTTACTGCTGCTAAGGTGAAAAAAGAGGTGGTAATAGTTCTCATGAGTATAATATATTATATCTTTTGCGTTGAAGTGGTACAAATTTAGTGTGCCACGTTAGGAGTCTGTTGGCCAATAAGCAGAAACTGTCGCCATTTGGACGGTGCTATGCTGTCTCATGTCATGTCATGTCATTTTTAAACACGGCTATTCTCTAGTAATTTTGTTTGGGATATTACAGGGCAACAGGTGCAGACACCCCCTGGAGTAAAGTTTTTGGCGCGTAGATGCAACCTCAGTTTCATGACATTCCCTCGCACTAGTTTTGCTCACCACAAATCCTGTAAGCCCAATATAGTTCAGTGGAGCCCAGAAAGTTATGGGCTTTTCCGGTGTGCACATGAATCTAATCTCTGGCCGGGACCCTGATAAAGCATAAATAACGACAGCAGGTATGAAAAGGAAAATATGTGAACTGAATGGGAGGAGTATTTGGGAAACGAGGTAGCGTAAACGTATACTTTATTTGGAAAAATTACGATGATAAGGTTTGTGTGTGTGGGAATATATGATTAAATAATATCATAAAATTGTTTATTTACCATCAAATTCATTAGGGTTGTTTATTTACCGTTAAATCCCTTAGAATTATTAATACATTGAAATTGAGTTATTAATAAGTATTAACAATAAATATACAATTTCGTTTAACTGTTCAATCGTATAATCCCGTATACAGAATAACAGTATTATTTTCCCAATTTGTTTTGGGCTTGACTATTTGATTTATTTGATTTTGACTTTGGTCATATTTTGACCGTGGAGATGAGAAGCTTCTAGGAAGAGCAGACCACCCACGTTCCATGCACCGTAAGCGCATACGTGTGAAGCTATGAATTGCTGGCGTTGGTCCCCCTCCTCTATTCTCTGTACCCCACCTCATGTTACCAATTCTCCTTACTTCTAGAACATTCTACTCGTCTACGTGGCGCTCATATTATCCCCTATATTTATCAAGTTTGCCCCTTTCCTCTCGGATGGTCTTTGAGCATAACTTGTTTTAATTATAATTTTTCAATGCTTAACCACTAATTCGAATTGAGCTTGATACACTACACAGGAAAATTAGATTAATTACGTAGCATTAATGCAATATTTAGTATTTAAAGTGTATTCTTATTTTTATTTTGATCCTTATCATATTAAATCATCTCTTAAAAAGTAAAATGATATAAATTTTTATTAAAACGTAGGAAATAATGTTCTAAAAGAAAAGAAATTCGGAAGATTAAAATCTATAATCTATAATTTGAAATCATTGAGATCAGAACCAAGACATGTGCATATATGTTGTGCAGTGATTGATTTCATACAATTTAAAGTAAGTATATAAAAACATTTTATTTCAATTTATATAAAAATATTTTTGTAAAAAATAGTCGACAAGCATGTTTTGGAAAGCAAGACAGAAAGAACATATGTATCGTTGTGACCGGTAAAAGTCAAAGATTGAACGCGCGCCCTTATATTTCAGTTATTGTTTAGGAAAATGAACAAGTCATGACTTGGAGACGAAGAATTGAATACATGTATTTGTGAGATTAGAAAACGAGTGATGGCGCGTGCGGCGCTGCTATAAGTAAGAGCGTTGAAAACACGGAAGCACCCAATTCTAATTCATCTCAGTTTAATTTGCTGCAGAAACATCTGATCTCGCGTGAGGATCCACCTGGTGGGATAAGAGACATGGAAGGGAACAACTCTTATGGCACATCCTGGGCTGACCAGTGGGATGATGGCCCCGACCCGGTGGCCGTCCACGCCAAGAACAACCCCACCGGAACCGCCAAATACAAGCAAAAGGTCGGCGAGGGACTCGAGAAGACCAAAGCCGTCGCCAAAACCGGCATGTCCAAGCTGAAGGACGGTACCTCCGCCGGCCTCAACTGGATCAAGACCAAGTACCACAAAACCTCCACCAAATCCTGATCTCCTCTTCCCCCACTCCAACTCCACCTTTCATTACACACACACAGTCTCTTTTCCCTGTCTCTTCTGTAACATATATACTCTTCGCTTTCTTCTTTGCTGTATTCGTTTATTCTTCATCTCTGTACACTGTATTGGATTTTGCTCTTTCCACCCTCCATCTATGGATTTTCTCTCTTTTCTCTGTGGTTGTTAAGGATATGAGTCAGTGTGCATGTCACTTGTGCATTGTATAAAATGGGATCCACAGAAGGCAATTGTGATATTTTAACTGAGGAGTGCACAAATCACATGCCAATGCACACAGGAATTTCTCCGAGTTATGAACTTATCACTTCTCAACTCAGGCCGAATGCTCAAAGTCAAACACGACGCCGCACGTCTTTGAAACTTTCTTAGTTTTTCAGCCGTTGGGCCAATGTGGCTCCGGTTAGACCAGGCTACGAAATCACGTCCCATAAATAATACTGGGCCGCTCCATTATTTGGGCCATGCATTCGGCCCGTTTATGTCACCTAAAATCCTTCTTCTTCATTTTTTTTTAACGTCGAGCGTGTATCAGTCCTGATCTCAAATCTGATCTCGGATTTATAGAAGGTGAAGAAACAAAAATCTCAGATGAGATCAATCCACAGGAAGGGATGATGTTTTTATTATTGACAGGAATAAAAAATAATTAAAAAAAACGATATGGACAGATCATACAAGATACGGACACGAAATGGGCAGATCGCACTCGCGTTTTTATTTCTGCTTTTCGAAGAAAAAGATTTGTTCAATCTTTATGGAATTTTTATTCCGATGCAAGGCCATCCAACTATACTTGGATTTATTTAAGACAAATATATTTAAATAAATCGAAATAAAACTTCTCTTATTTAAATAAACATTAAATTGTATGTGGCCAAGGTTTTTTTTTTTTTTTTTTTCCAACAGAACAACAAAATGATACTACCTTCTATGCCTTTTGCCTGTCTTGTACTGAACAAGTTCTTAAAATGTGAGTGTGAGAGGTAGAGGCAGGCACAAAATATCCTCTCTCCCATATATCAAAATCCTTATTAATTTTTTAGGAACAAACTCCATGAGATATGGATAATATGTAATAATAAATTTTAATGTGAATAATAAGGTATAAACTATTAATTTATTATTGAAACCCTTTAATAATTACATTCCCCTCTCGTAACTTATCCTTGTTTCCTTTTCAAATATCAAAGAGTGACAACTCTTTGATATATATGAAAATTTAAAGTTTTGAATAAGTGGTTAAAGGTCTGTCTGATTGGAAGTTTTCTTAGGGGAGGCAGGCCAAATATGTAATTGTTTGGTTCAGCAAAATGGAGCAGAGGGGTGTAAACTTTTTGTCATTTTGTGATATTTTTCTCTCTTTTCCCACTCCCCAAAATCGGGATTTTTTTAGAGGGATGATAAACTTTTCTCCCACCCTTACAGAATAACCCATATAAACTTTATAATATTCCATCTCTATTTAATGCTTTAATTTTTTTTTTGTTTTCTTTTTTTTCTTCCAACTTTTTTTCTGTTTCTTTATTTTTTCAATTGTTTTTTCCATCTGTTATTACTTACTTTAATCATGGAAATCCACTCTCATTGAAAAAGAATGTTTTTTTGTAATTCAAACAGTTTATAAACTGGTTATTTTAATATAAATATAATGAATAAAAGGAAAAAAAAGGTATAAATAAAATGATAAAGGTATAACTATTAATTTAAGATTTACTCCCCCACCCAATTAATAAAATATCTTTACTTCCCTTATCTTATAACCTTCTCTCACCTAACTTTACCTATCTTTAATTTATCTCATCCCCTTCCTTGCTTTAAACTAAACAAGGTCTAAGAATGCAATTCGTATTTGTTGGGGGAAAAAATAAATACACACACGCAAATTTATTGGACTGTGCGTGTAATATGCCAATTTGTTCCTCTCAACTAAAAAAGAAGGATAAAATACGGGTCCAATCCATTGCTATTTATCACTATCAGTGCTGAAGTAAGGGACGACCATGATCAAAGCAACAGCTCGTCAATCAATTCCTTCGAAGCTGGTAAACTTGCTAGCCTCACCGACTCACTCCCGTGTTGGTTTCATCAGCTCGATTTCGAGAAATGGCGATCCCAATGCCCAACAGATTGTTATTCATTGACGGCGAATGGAAAGAGCCAGCTCTCAAGAAACGAATTCCCATCATCAACCCCTCCACTGAAGAAAAAATTGGTCGCTTCTCTTTCTCTAAATATACAGCTCTCCCTGATCTTTTTTTTACTTTGATGCTAATCTCTCTGACATCACAATTCATGTACCCGAATATATGCATTTGTTTTACTTCGTACTTGCTTGGATCACTCCTAAGTCTATCGCTCATGTGTTCTAAATCTTGCCTTGCTTAGGGGATATTCCGGCTGCCACTTCCGAAGATGTGGAGCTTGCGGTGGCTGCTGCTAGAAGAGCCCTCAACCGGAACAAAGGCTCGGATTGGTCAACGGCTTCCGGGTCGGTTCGAGCTCGTTATCTGCGAGCTATTGCTGATAAGGTTTTGTTCATTTCTCTCTTCCTCCCCTTCACCTACAAAACAAAAGTTAGTTTAACTGCTGATTCGTCTATTTATGGTGTTCTGATTCCTAAACATCCAATTACTGCCCTCAGGTGAAAGATAGGAAGTCTGAACTAGCAAAACTCGAAACAATAGACTCTGGAAAACCGCTAGAAGAAGCAGCGTGGGACATCGTAAGTGATAGGATAGCTATCTACATTTGGGTTAACACCGTATACCGTAAATACATGTTCATGTGTATATGCGCGGTTTTATCTAGGACGATGTTGCTGGTTGCTTTGAGTACTACGCTGACCTTGCTGAAGGTTTGGATGCAAAGCAAAAGGCTCCTGTATCTCTTCCCATGGACACCTTCAAGAGTTATGTTCTCCAGGAGCCCGTTGGCGTTGTGGGATTAATTACTCCCTGGTATCTGCTGATTTTTTTATTTATGTGCCTTTTTCCTTTTTCCCCCTTTCCTTTTATTAAGTTTGCATGAAGCTGTGCATCAATCGTTATCATAAAATTTTAAAGAAAATAAAATTAAGGCCTATTTTTGCCTTCCATGTAAGCTTGTCAACTGCAAGGGATGGTTTTGTCTATCACCTGATCTTTTGCTGTCGTCTCATTACTATATTAGCTCAGACCATCTTTTGGTGTGTATCCAAAAGTTAAAAGAACTAAATGAGCAAAGGATGAGTTGCTTTGCATAAGCTCATCCACACCACAAGAAATTTTCTGCGCATGCTAAGGGTGCTGATTCTGCTAATATGTGTTTAGCGTCTGATGGATAAAATACATGCCCATCCTTTTCCTTAAAAAAGAATGCATTTTAGGGGGCATATGCGTAGAAAATCAGTTATTAGGAATTCATAACCCTATTATGTTATTGTAAGATGTAACAACCCCAAATTGCCCGTGAAGTGTTGAAATGGATATATATGTGTGTGTGTGATGTTTTAAATTCTATGACTCAGGAATTATCCTCTGTTAATGGCTACATGGAAAGTTGCTCCAGCTCTGGCCGCTGGTTGTACTGCAATATTAAAGCCTTCCGAAGTGGCATCTGTGTATGTCCTTGTCAATTGTCAACCGATGAAAACTTGCTTCTTTGTTACGTCAGTTTGTCATTCTGAACTATTTCCAATTTCAGAACCTGTTTGGAGCTGGCTGATATCTGTAGAGAAGTGGGCCTTCCTCCAGGTGTCTTGAATATTCTTACTGGATTAGGCCCTGAAGCTGGTGCTCCTTTGGCATCTCATCCTGATGTAGACAAGGTTCATTTGTCTTTACTTCGTAGTAGAATTGAAATAATACGGAGATATTATCTTTTCTATCTCTTGCAGCTAATGTTACTATGAGGTCTAAGTTTGTAAAGTTTCCATACCCTAATTATTTATATTCGAGTTTTCAACAGATTGCCTTTACTGGAAGCTCTGCAACCGGGAGCAAGATTATGACAGCTGCAGCTCAACTTGTGAAGGTATTTTCAAGCAGTATCATATGCAAGTTATGAACAGTTTATAATGTCCTGTTTTGAAAGATACAGGAGAAGGATAAACATGCACGCAAACTCTTAGAGAGATAGGTTGGAATGGAACCTTTTTCCTAACACTCTTTGTTGTGTCATGTAATATGTATTTTTTTGGGTTTATTGGCAGCCTGTTTCGCTAGAGCTTGGTGGAAAAAGCCCAATCATTGTTTTTGAGGATGTTGACTTAGATAAGGGTCAGTGATATTTTAAATTTAGCTAAGCTTATGTTATTTTGAATTGTGGAATCACGTTTTCTTGGGAAACTAACTGAACATGAATAGATTTTTATCTTCTAAAACTTGTTGCTGAGTTTAAACAGATACTATTGCGAAATTTAATTTTTATTGATCCGTTGTCCATGATCTTGAACAGCTGCTGAATGGACCATCTTTGGCTGCTTCTGGACAAATGGTCAAATATGCAGTGCAACGTCCCGTCTTATTGTACATGTAAGTATAATAAACAACCGACCACTAACAAGAATTTGTACTTGAATCTCACTTTTTCTATTTTTCTTCCCCTCATTTTTGCAGAAGAAATTCTGCATTATGTTAATGTGGACTATGGTTGAGTTTGATCTAAGAACTTTGATGCATTCTGTTGACTTTTTGACAAGGCAATATACTTGTATCATTTCAGGAAAGCATAGCGACAGAATTTCTGAATAGAATGGTGAAGTGGATCAAAAATATCAAAATTTCAGATCCCTTGGAAGAAGGTTGCAGGCTAGGCCCTGTTGTCAGTGAGGGACAGGTATCCTTTTATTTCTCATTTAAGTAGACTCCTAGATATCCATTCAACTTGCCTTCACCTCCTCCATTTATTATAGTAATAAATAATGGGATTATTTAGGTAAAAATATAAAATACATTCTGCATTTGGACTTATGCTTTTGTTTTTGTTCATATTTTCGCCTTCAATTTGGAAGAAAAGGAATATAAATTGAAATTCCTTTATTTTGTCTGTTCATGTTACATACCCATTCTGATCAAATGTCTTGAGGATCACTTTTGCCATGGATGATGGATTGTTGGCTGTGTTAATTTGATTTTTTTAATGTTTATTTTGGTGGCTCACGGCATTGCTTTTGGCATGACTTAATTTTTCCTCCAGCCTTGTACCCCAACCTTTCCATTAAATTAAGTAATTATTAGTCTTGAACTAAGATGATGCTGTATATATAATCCAGTATGAAAAGGTATTGAAGTTCATTGAAACTGCTAAAAGAGAGGGCGCAACAATTTTGACTGGTGGGTCCCGCCCTGAGGTATGATAATCCCCTTTTGTATCAATTCTCGGAGTTATGTATTTCTGCCGTTCTTGTTGCTAGATTTAAGTGATTTTTCCAAATTGATGGCAGCATTTAAGGAAGGGATTTTTCGTTGAACCAACTCTTATAACTGATGTGACTACCTCAATGCAAATTTGGAGAGAGGAAGTATTTGGACCTGTTCTCGCTGTAAAAACGTTCAGTACTGAGGAAGAAGCTATTGAGTTAGCAAATGACACTCAGTGAGTTGATTATTGTTTCGGAATTGCTGTGTATCACTTTTACTTTTATAAATCTTTTTCCTTTAATTGTTGGTTGATATCTTTATATACCTGTGATGTATGACAGTTACGGATTGGGTGCGGCTGTAATATCTAATGATCTAGAAAGATGTGAGCGTGTAACCAAGGTGAGACATCATAGATTGTCATAAAGGTAACAAGAGAATTGGATTAATGGTATTATTGAATTTATTGCTTCTCTGCAGGCTTTCCAGGCTGGGATTGTTTGGATCAATTGTTCTCAGCCATGCTTCACTCAAGCTCCATGGGGAGGCAAAAAACGCAGCGGCTTTGGTCGTGAATTGGGAGAATGGTATGGTTTTTTCCCCTTTTCTTAGGCCTTGATACCTTAGTATCAAGAATATAATCCTAATCGTAACTACGATAAATAGAGCAAGGATCCAGTATAATCCTAGTTTTCCAAGTGACTTTCTCGTTTGAATTATTTTTCTGGGTCATTATCTGACTCTGCTATGAGAAACACAATGAGGGAAAGAAGATCCAAGCAGTTGCATGCTTGAAGGCCGTAGAGAAAACACATTCGAATCCGTTACTTCCAAACCTAAAACATCGTTGTTTGCTAATCGTTTACTATGACGACTGGTCATTATTTGAGCATCTGAATCTGAATATGCTCGCCTATTTTAACTTTCAGGGGACTTGGTAACTACTTGAACGTGAAGCAAGTCACACAATACATATCTGATGAACCATGGGGCTGGTACCAGAAACCTTCAAAGCTGTGATGAAGAGTGGTGTAAACTGATAATAGGTCGGGGTTGTGGGAGAGGGTGATGCTAGATTATGGTCGAGCTTATGCTAGTTGTGCATTTAAGTATGTGAAACCGAGAGGTATCTTATGCAGAGCATGGTTGCGAAGTCACATGAAACCCCGGAAGGCATAATGGATGTGGTAATGGATTTGTATTAATAAAGTACTCCATGATTTGGATAGCAGGATGGGATATTAAGTGCCTTTTTTCAGAAAAATACATGCATTATGGATTCAGAGATATGAATGGTTGACGTTCTTTAGATTGGTTCCAATACATTAATCCAAAAGTCAGTTATCATGTGGCAAACTAATTTTCACCATGCTTACAAACTTCTACCTTTAATCTCTAATAGAATATCTATAATTTTTAATATAATGTAGTGCAATAGTTTGTAATGTAAATTTAGAATTTAGAATTGAAGTACAGTGAATTGAATGTTTATAGCAAAGCTACGGTTCAATTAATCTTCCCAAATCCTTGCAATATAAATGAGAATTTAAAGTTCTTACAGCCTCATCTCGACACATGCTAAAACAGTATAAAGAAGAACACTGCTCACTGAAGATATTTATACAGGTTGATTGAAATTGAAGCATTGAATACGCACTCCTCTAGAATCCTTTAGCCAATCGTTATGACGTAGGTGTAATACTTAAAGGATTCTCCTCCTTCAGAATCTGTGTGTGTAGAAAAGGATCAAATATAATTATAAAACATTAGGGTATCACAACAGGTACACAAACATGACTGTAGAAACATATAGCATACACAAGACAATGGCACATATTAGACGAATTAACAAGATTAAACATATAAGATACAGACACAACCACTGTAACCATCATAACCAACAGCTGAATTAAAACATCTTACATTTAAAAAATTAAAAGGATATAACATTTTATTACTGGTTGCAAGATGAAAAGTGAACACCAGATCGAGCCACACAAACATGAAGTTGGTAATTCATCATCAAGGCATGAGCAAATAGAAATATTTGTGTTGTTTATGCTTAATGCTCCTCGTAATTAGAATAAGAAATAAACGTAATAAAAACATTTTTAACATCTAGTATGGGCCAACGAAGAAATGGGCTTATGGTTTAAGCCCGGCGGCAATACATGATATTCGAGATTTTCAAAAACCTGGCGGCTGCGCATGGCGGGTCGATATGAAGCGCCACTTCCCTCTCGGCGCACGTTAGAGCTTGCTCTTGGGTTTCAAGTTTCTACTTTCATGACGAACTGTCATTGATTCGTTCCCTCAGCAGCAATCGAATCGATGAGTTCCAAAGAGAGTTGCCGAAGTGAGCTTCGCATTGCGATTCGTCAACTCAATGATCGTTGCCTCTACTCTGCTTCCAAATGGTACTCATTATCAGAAACCCTAAGTTTCTGCTTTCTCTTAACTCACTTTTGCTGTTTTCCGACCCTTGTCTCATGAACCTTTTGTTGGAGCTAAGTTAGGCCTGATCACTGCATTTTACAGTCAAGGAAGTGAAGGGGATGCATGGGGTCGTTAAATTATTAAACCTTGTTTGTCATTTTCCCAAGTTGTGCAGAAACACTTTTCCCTGGACTTGAATTTATCGTGAGGAAAAAACTGAGCTTGGGTACTTAAGAAGGAAACTTTAAGAATGTAAAATTACCGGTGCTCATTATAGTTCATTGCCAATGCGAACTTTAAATACGAAACGAAAATAGTTTTTAATTGCTTTCAAATTTGCAGGGCAGCTGAACAATTGACTGGCATTGAGCAAGACCCAGCAAAATTCACCCCTTCAAACACCAGATCTCAGCGTGGGAGCTCAAGCATTCAGAGGAGATATCGGGCTAATGAGATCACTGCAACTCCCGTTGCTGGTGTTTCATATGTAACCACTCCTGTGATGGTGGAAGATGACTTGGTTGATGGTGACTTTTATCTTTTGGCTAAGTCTTATTTTGACTGCCGAGAGTATAAAAGAGCTGCACATGTTCTTCGCGATCAAACTGGAAGGAAGTCTCTTTTCTTGCGATGCTACGCTCTATATCTGGTCAGTGATGTTCTTTTAAACAATTGTTAATGCATCTAGAATTGGAGGAAAGAAAACAATAAAACTAGTTAAACTAGAAGGACAGATAGATCGGTTATATCAGTAACATACAGAGTCATCTATCGATTATCCTCGCAATAGATTATATCCAATAGGTGGCTGCATTAAGCATGAGAAGAGATCAGTTTTAAATGTTCTAATAGAGACGTGTTGTCTTGAATTAAAGTAACACACTGCATTGTTAATTTGTAAATGACTAAAGTGTAATGCCATGACTCCGTTTCAACTGATGCATTTATTTCCTCCAACTCATTTGCCAATGTTTTATTAAGAGACATACAGCTGAAGATCTTTGGAATCTATAACTGATCTTTCTTTACTTTTTTGCTTCATACAGGCTGGAGAAAAACGAAAGGAGGAAGAAGTGATAGAACTTGAAGGGCCTTTAGGTAAGAGTGATGCCATAAATCGAGAATTGGTTTCTCTGGAGAGGGAGTTGTCAACACTTCGCAAGAATGGAACACTCGACCCATTTGGATTGTACTTGTATGGTCTGGTGCTCAAGCAGAAAGGAATTGAGAGTCTTGCCCGCACAGTTCTTGAGGAATCTGTGAACAACTACCCTTGGAACTGGAATGCCTGGTCTGAGCTGCAATCTTTATGCACTACAATTGATATCCTAAATAGTCTTAATCTCAATAATCATTGGATGAAGGAATTTTTTCTTGCTAGTGCTTACCAAGAATTAAGGATGCACAATGAGTCTTTGGCAAAATATCAATATTTACAAGGAACCTTTGGTTATAGTAATTATATACAGGCTCAAATTGCAAAAGCCCAGTATAGTTTGAGGGAATTTGATCAAGTTGAAGCAATATTTGAAGAGCTTCTACGAAATGATCCTTACAGGGTGGACGACATGGATATGTACTCCAATGTTCTCTATGCTAAGGAATCCGCTTCTGCTCTGAGTCACCTTGCCCATAGGGTATTTATGACTGATAAATATAGACCTGAGTCTTGCTGTATCATTGGGAATTATTACAGTTTAAAGGGGATGCATGAAAAGTCAGTTATGTATTTTAGGAGGGCCCTCAAATTAAACAAAAACTATTTATCTGCCTGGACACTAATGGGTCATGAGTTTGTTGAGATGAAGAACACTCCAGCAGCTGTGGATGCGTATCGTCGAGCTGTAGATATAGACCCATGTGATTATCGTGCTTGGTATGGACTGGGTCAAGCTTACGAGATGATGTGTATGCCTTTTTATGCTCTTCACTACTACCGTAAGTCTGTGTTCTTGCAGCCAAATGATTCTCGATTGTGGAATGCAATGGGACGATGCTATGAAACTGACCAGCTTCAAATGCTTAATGAGGCCATAAAGTGTTACAGAAGAGCTGCAGACTGTAATGACGGGGAAGCAATTGCTCTTCACCAATTAGCAAAGCTGCACTCTGAGCTGGGGCGTTCTGAAGAGGCAGCATTTTACTACAAGAAGGATTTGGAAAGGATGGAAGATGAGGAGAGGGAAGGACCTAACATGGTTGAGGCTTTGACTTATCTTGCAACATACTGCAGGGCCCAAAAAAGATACGAAGAAGCAGAGGTTTATTGTACACGTCTTCTGGATTATGCAGGACCGGTGAGTACATTATATTCTAGTTCTACACAGTAATTTGAAATTTATGTCACCGAATCAGTTAATGATGTAATTTTTTGTTGCAGGAGAGAGAAACGGCAAAAAGTATGCTTAGAGGGATGAGAATGGAATCGACACAATCCAGTCACCGTGGAATGGATATTGAGCACTTTCCACCCTAATATTCGTATACCAAGCAGGAAAGCTGGTCCTGTTTTATCCTTTACTGGGATTGATCAAGCAAACATCTTAAAAACGAATCATTGATGAGGTCTTTCGCCAAATGAATCATTGATGGGGTCATATATCTTATGGCATAGCCAGGGGGATGATCAAGCAGACTTGACTGCATCAATGCCTTCTAAACTACGTCATTACTTTGGATTTTGGAAGTTTGTACAGTCATAATTGTGTGAGAAATTTTGTGACTTGCATGTACTCTCCGGTCCTATAGAGGTGAAACTTCCGTACGTGCCCCTGAATCGCTGGCTAGCTCTTCAGCCTGCACCTACCTATTCCCAATCAAATGCCAATGACAAACCTTTCTCCTCCTCCACATTTTGGGATTTCTCACTTGCTGTCCTTTCTGCTTCACAAATTTCAACTTGTCTTAGTCTGTACTGAGTTTTTCTGTGATATTTATATATACTACCCCCCCCCCCCGGTACATGATGAAAATCACTTTGAACCAACTAAATTCGAAATAATTTAATTAAAAAAATAATAAAATTAAACTATCTTTTCTATTTAAATATTATAAATTCTTTTCATTCTTTTTTTTTTTGCCAATAAGGATATTATCATTGAGAACAATATAAAAACACAAGTAGTTCGGATTACAAGCCCACTAAAACAGCACTAAACAGAAAAAAAACGAACAAAAAACACAAGACAGAAACAAACAAAAGACACATCTCCAACCTGGATCCACGACCAATAACTTTGCTTCCGCGTCTAGCAACCGGCATAGCTCTGGTGGCGGTCGAGACACCCAATCAGAAGGGTAAGACCCAGCCAACGAAGCTCTAGCGACCCAATCGGCCACCATATTCGCTTCCCTAGGAATCCAAACACAAGAATGGTTCCTAATAGCTTTCCTTGATTCCATGATATTCTCAAGGATGATTTCACTTCTCCAATCAACTGAAGAATAATTGCCATTCACATAATTAATAATAGTCTGGTTATCAGCCTCAAATTGCACCTCATTGATCTGATTAGCAGAGGCATACGATATAGCATCTAGAAGAGCTATACCCTCTGCCATCACTACAGAATCAGCACTAACAATTTTGGCATACCCATCAAGCAACCACCCATTATTATCCCTTATCACAAAGGCTATAGCAGCCCTCCCCTCAGTAGAATTAAAAGCACAATCAGTATTAATTTTCAGCCCATTACCTTCAGGGGGCACCCATTTTACTTTTTCTGCCGAGGCACTCCTGTCTCCCACTGCCCTGCTTTCACCATTCAGCCCCCATCCTTTAGCTTCCCAATACTCCTTAATTAATCCCTCCGCCTGCTTAATAGAAAAAAAAGGATTAGGCTTCATATCCTCAAATAAATAAGCATTCCTACCCTTCCATATTTGCCATAATATTCCAGCCATTAAAGCTTTTTGCCACGGAGAAATATTGGAATCACATAAACAATTAG
>QFDD01002593.1:0-25518 GCA_006871305.1 Vachellia collinsii | reverse complement strand
TCCATTCTAATTTGAACAACACACTTACTCATTTCTATCTTCAACACATAACCTTCAAAAAGTATTTCCTGTACAAGAAGAGCATGTCCATTACAAAATAGAATCCAGTTCAGGGGCACAGCCAGCTAGCTTCATCTGCCCATCCAGTTCAGTTAGCAGAAAGTGAACTTCACCAAAACATGGGTGAGATTTATCAAATGCTGCAAAATGATGAATTTTCATTTTGATCTCAACCCAGCTAGACCCAGGACATCTCTTTTCGATACCCAGCTCCTTCATGGTAATTCGGAGTTTTGCAACCTCACTCCACCGAGTAGCTTCAGCATACATGTTAATAAGAAGACTGTAATACCCACTGTTATCTGGCTCCAGTATAGTCAGATTTTGAACTGCAATATGAGCAATTTCCAAGTTTTTGTGAAGTTTACACCCATTCAACAAGGCACCCCAAATAACAGAATTAGGTTCAAATCTCATGCTCCTAATAATCTCTAATGCATCTCCAAGCAAGCCAGCCTTGCTCAACAGATCAACCATACATCCATAGTGTTCGACATGAGGAGTGATACAATAGTCCTGGATCATGCTCACAAACCTCTGCCAGCCCTCTTCCACAAATCCGGCATGGGTGCAAGCACTCAAGATACTGAGAAATGTTATTGCATTAGGTTTGATTCCTTTCTTCTCCATTTTATCAAACATTCTTAAGGCTTCTTGAGCATAGCCATGTGCAGCAAGCCCTTCAATAATAGAATTCCAACAAAAGAGGTTTTTGTTATGCAATTTGTAGAACACCAAAAGTGACCTATCTAAGTTCCCACATTTTGCATACATATCAATCAGAGCAGACCCCATGTAAACATCAAGATCAAATCCATTTTGCATCACGTAAAGGTGAACCTCCTTTCCTATGTCAAGTGCTCCTAGATGGGCACAGGCTGAAATGACAGTGGTCATAGTCAATTCATCAGGACTTAAACCACTATATATCATGCCATGGAATAGCAAAATTACATCATGAAATCTTTGGTTCTGAGAATAGCAGGTCATCAGGGTGGTCCATGAAATTATATCCCTGGAGGGCATTTGACTAAACAATAACTCCGCGGAGTCAAAATTCCGTGATTTAGTATATCCATCAATCATGGTATTCCATGTTGCAACATTCCTTTCAGGCATCTTATCAAACAATCTCTGAGCAGAATCCATATCCTCATGGCGAACATGAGCTTTAATCATTGTTGTCCAAGCAAAAACATCTTTTTCCTGCATATCATCAAAGACCCTTATTGAGCCCTTGATGTCACCCAAAGTTGAATAAAACTCAACCAAAGCAGTCTGAACAAACACATGCAACTCAAAACCATGCTTCCAAATGTGGCTATGAGTAGCTTGGCCGAAACATGAATTCAACAATAACGTAGAAGCCTTAACTATGGAAGAAAACGTGTATCTGGTAGGTTTCACTTCATCTTGCAGCATGCGCATATAACATACCAAAGCTTGCTCTGAGTAAGAGCAATGAACTGAGCCTCTAATCAATGCATTGTAAACAAAAGTATTAGGACTTTCTATCTGATTAAAAGCAGAAGTTGCAAAATCTATGCAAGAAAGGATTGAACAATGACTTATAAATTGATTCATCAAGAAGCAATCTTGGTTGGCATTGGTCTTGATCATGGAAGCATAAATCGATTCTAGTGTTTTTAGTGCAGTGCAATACTTCAGTTGGTTGAGAAATGCCTCTGATAGAGTGTGTGAGTAGCGGTGTTGTAGAAGAACCTTCGAAATTGAAAATTTCCATACCATCACTTCAATAAACAATGTACACTATAGGGTGAGCAAGGTCTACTTAGACATCGAGCACTGTCTTCGTTGCCCCCGGACGCCACAGTAGCTGACACATTTTAAATATCAAATCCTGCCAAATTACAAGGGGAAATAATAAAAATATAGAGTTAATTTACTATTTTCCACTTGACCTTTTTCAATGGTGAATTTTAAGAAAACACTGATCATGATTTAAAAAAAAAAAAGCATTTGTTAGAAAAATGCTTATTTTCTGAGTTACAAAAAACACAAGATTTTCCCCCCTGTTAACCTCATTTATATGTCTTGTTTCCCCCCTAGTTTAACATCTGCCTATCCAGATTACATAGAACTAAATAAAATAAATGAATATTATAAGAAAAAATGAAGATTTATAACGGGAAAAAAGGATTCTTTTGAGTGGGCTTCATTTACAGGAAGCCAATTATACTCATTTTGGCAAAATCTAAATTATTTGAAGCCGCTAATTTGGTATTGCGACTCGCTTTTCTATTATCGTGTGAAAAATAGATATTGTGAATACTCATGTTAACAATCATAAGGGGAAGAAAATCTTTTTTACTGAATCAGGGGAAAACTATTGAGGCAAACCAAAACAGTAACTGTTCAAAACAATTTAAAAAAAAAATATTAACTTTCACTTGCCAATACCAATCTCACAGCCTCCAATCAATAGAACCATATAACCAGCAGACATAAAACAGAAAAACAATTTAAAGAGAAAAAAGATTAGATATGTTACCTGAAAATCTGAGCAAGGAACGTAGTTCATTGAGCAAGAGTAAGATTGGGCTCAGAAGAGATATGTTGATTTCGGAGAGGAGCATTCTTTTCTATGCCTGTCATTCCTTATTGTTCAACTAGGCTTCACCTCTGGCTGCTGCAATTGCGAAACAAGTGAGAAATGAAGTTTAGCGTGCGAACAAGAGTTCTTGCTTAGGAGTTCAGGACTTCGCAAGCATTCTATATGGGGTGTTAAGAGAGAGAAACCGAGAAAGAACGAGATATGCAGATGAAGAGAGGGAATGGAGAGCAGGGTATGTCTCCGACAGGGGAGGCCGACGAACAGAGATGACCCAAAGAAACCGGCTTTTCTCAAACCGGGTCTTAAGAAAATTTAATACTAGTACTAATTTTATGGTAAATTTTCTTAATTGCCTGAAACGACGTCCTTCAACTTGTCGTTTTCAGGCATCTAGCTGTGCTTTCACTTGTCATTGGGTTTTACGGTTTCTTCCACAGTTCTGAAGAGTTCCTTCTTTGTACTGTCTACATTGCAAGTGAGTGCGACGATGCTGGGAGGCAATATAGGTGGAAGAAGGTTGAATTTGAGAAGTTGGAAAGTGTTGGGATTATGGATACTGCAGAGAAAGCAGAGCATAACATCAGTGTCATCATCGTTCTCAAGAGCCAAAGCCACCATTGCTATGGCGGCAAAAGATGGCGAGCTGCGAGTCTTCATTGTTGCTGGTGAGGTTTCTGGGGATTCTATTGCTTCTCGTTTCATGGCGTCTTTGAAGAATCTGTCACCTTTTCCTGTCCGTTTTGCTGGTGTTGGAGGGTAGGCTTTTCTTCCTTCTTTAATTATCCCACAGTGGAACATATTATTGCCGTGTATTTGGAATGTTATGCATTATAAAATATCGTTACTTGAGTTCGGTTTCTGTTTGTATAAAAAAACACAAATATATATGTACATGTGTATATATATATGTATGTATGTATATTTTGTTCTAGTTGTTTCTTTAGTAATGAAGGAACCCTCAGTGCGGTCCAAACAAATAGGTCCATTTTCATCATTTATTTGAATTCAGCCTCCAATCATCCGAATGCTTTGAATGTTTCCATTCAGTCCAACGGATTGCTGAGATGGATTGAAGTGAGTTAACGGTGCTAGGTAAGCCTCCAAGATGGCAATATGGAATTTTGCATTACTTTATGGTGGAAAATTGGATAGAATAGCAACATAGAAAGCGTTTGTTTATTCCATAACTGATCTGAAAGAAATGATTGCAGGAACCATGTTAAGTTTCAAATTTATAGTTTGTTAGTGTACCTTGCATTGATCAAAGCCCCAAAAATTCTGTCCAGGCACGATTTTTACTATTGTAACCTCGAATTTCGGAGTCCATTGAAAGTTTTATCAAACATGTCATATTATGTATCTATTTCAGGCATAAGATGTCCGGTGAAGGATTGAAATCTTCCTTTCCTATGGAGGATATCTCAGTAATGGGAATATGGGAGCTACTGCCTTATTTGTATACTATCAGAGTGAGTGATGGCAATGATGCATCTTGTGATTTTGATTTGCTACTGTCAACTGCAGGAAGGGTTTATTTTATGTGTGTGTTCGTGCGTGCGTGTATTTGATGTTTGATGTAAATATGCTTACTTCATATATTTGAATCAGATGTGAATGGGTGAATCTGTATGTATATGTTTGCCATATACACACACATATATATAGTTTTACAAATGTTTTTATTTTGTCTTTATCAGGTGAAATTGAAGGAAACTGTTGGGGCAGCAGCTGAATTTGATCCTCATGTTGTATTAACAGTTGACTCGAAGGGCTTTTCTTTCCGGTTTTTGAAGCAGCTAAGAGGTACTGATGTATCACCTTGCTGGAAAAACTGATGCATATCTATTATTGGGAGGCATGCCGTATGCAGATTGAAGAATTCTTTTTGCAGATAGATACAATCAGAAAAAATTGCCATCACCAGTACACTTCCACTATGTTGCACCATCATTTTGGGCATGGAAAGGAGGTGAAGCGAGACTACCTGGGCTAAAGGAATTTGTTGATCATCTCTTGTGCATACTTCCAAATGAGGCTGAAATATGTAGATTAAATGGTCTGGCTGCAACCTTTGTCGGGCACCCTGTGATAGAAGATGTTCTAGAGTTGAATTTGGTATGAGCCTGAATCTTTGAACCCCAAGTTTTGTTTTTTTTTCCTGGAAGCAAAACTTTCATTTATAAAACGTATTGTTCTTCCACAGCTTCTTTTTTATTATGAATTATCCTATTATTGAACTTTTTGGTTATAAACATTGGATGAATGTTCAGAGAAACAAATCATCTGCCCTTGAATTGAGGGTGGAAGGAAGTGGTGAAGATTTCCGCAGTAAACATGCAGTGCCCTCAGGTAATGCAGATCTAGAGTAGTTCCATAACTTTTTTTCAAATAAAAGTTGAAGTCCATTGTTTAAGATAGTTCTATATACAAGAGCCTCTGTTTCAAATCATTAGTGCCACTCGGATGATTTTCTTTTCTCTGATAAATATTTGTTATGTGATGTCCTGCTTGCATTGGTGAGACCTACACGTAAGCACAGCATGATGTGCCGTTTACAAAGTTTCGGTGAAAACAGGTAGTCGTAGTTGGAAAAGTACAACAATGAAAAGTAACCTTAGTTTTGAACTCTATTATGGGTTTCACCTTTGAAAATCAAATGTTTCACTTCGTGGAATTAAGTTGAATTTTATCTATTCTATAATATGATTTCCTTTATCATGGACAAATAAATTACTATAATATCTCATTGTAATAACTTTAAAAGGGGCCACTGTCATTAGTGTGCTTCCTGGAAGCAGAGTGCAAGAAGTCACCCGGATGCTACCTATCTTTGCAAACACAGTGGGGGTACTAAATGAAACATTTCCACAGTTGATGGCAATCATTCATGTTGCATCCAATCAGCACGTGGAAAATTACATTGCTGCTGCTGTTCATAAATGGCCTGTTCCTGTTATATTGATTCCAGGTGGATCAATAAATCTAAAATATGATGCTTTTAGTGTAAGTCCTATTTTTCCTCTAGACTTCCATTTCTACTCATTGCATCAGAAGATTCCATATGTAGTAGAGATTCGGTTTAATACTTCTGGTATAGGCATGGTCTTGCCAACTGGCCTAATGGCATACTGTAGAACATGCAAAATTTTAGGGATTATTAAACTCCAGTGCTCAAAGAAACAAAAATATTATGTATGTATTTGTAAAAGGGTGTCCTGTGATTGTTATTGATTTTAAAAAAGGAGTAAAGAAATACCGAAAAGAACACTTAATGAAGTTCTTAAACGTGATCTTATGGTTAACAATTTTTTCAAAGATTTAGTTATTGATAGAATACAATGGTATTGTGCGATCTATATAGCTGACACTACCTAGTGGAATAATGTTTTGTTCTTGTTGGATTTCTTCATCTTCTGGGCCTGGAGACTGCAAACAGATAAAACTTTGTGAATAGTTGATTGTTGATTCTGGTTAGAGCTGTAAGCATTTTCAACATTGTGCATGAGTTTCTGGCTTCATGTTCCACCTACTTAAGTTGAATGAGATCATGAATTGCAGGCAAGCAGAGTTGCATTATGTACATCTGGCACTGCGGCTTTGGAGCTTCAGCTTGCAAGAACACCCTGTGTTGTTGCATATCGAGCACATATTTTGACTGAATGGTTTATTCGGTATAAAGCAAAGATACGACACATTTCTCTTCCCAACATTCTCTTAAATTCAGCCATTATCCCTGAGGCACTTTTTCAATCTTGCTCGCCTGGGAATCTAGCCTCACTTCTCAAGTAAGAAGATCACAGGGAAATCATTCATGCCACGTACTTCTCTGGGATATTTGAGTGAGATTCTTGTTAAATATTGCAGGAATTTAATGCATGATAATGGCTGTCGAGAAGAGCAAATAGTTGCAGCCGAAAAGGTTTTCAAACTTCTGTGCCCATCAGAGAGGATAACGCATAACCTTCCACAACGAGGCTTGATCAATCTTGACTGCACTCCAAGTACAGTTGCAGCGTTGACTGTATTAAATTATGGAAGGCAGAATTCTGTCATAAATTAAGGGAAGCCATGATGAACCGTTTTTTTTTTTAATTAGAGGGATAGGAATTAATGACCTGAGGTTAGAAGTAGGATTGATCCCGCAACCTTCCACTAACTGATGAGCTTTCATGCCACTGGGTCAGGCCATTGGCATGATGAACAGTTTTGTGACTCATGGCTAGGGTTGAACATATAATGGGCTTGGATATGTTTTTCTGCTTCGCCTAGTGCTTGTGGTTTGGGGTGAATTATTGGGATGCTTTTGAAGGGATAGGGAAGATATAGAGTTGCTTGTGAGCTATGCACAAGTGCTGTTGAATCCAGGATTAATGAAATGATGAATGGAATGAAGAAGAATCTGGGGCTAGAAAGGCAGAACAGAGTGAGTGGCTTGATTAACTTGTAACCATCTAAGTCCAGCTATGAAGAAATTTGGTCCGATAATGCTGTTCTTGGTAGTTGGACTTTGAAACCTTTTTTAATAGCCCCTGAATTAATTAAAGTCGCCTTACTAGAGAAATACTTTTTTTTTTTTTTTTGCCAATATTAGAGAAATACATGTCATGTTTTCTTCCTCCTCTTTTCTCTGTCTCAATCACTCTTCAGCGTCGGTCCTGACTTATTTTGTACGATTTCATGCCTTTCTTTTCTTTCTTTCTTTCTTTGTTTTTTTTTTTTTTTGCAGTAAAGAGATTTAAAATAATCATATGAATATATTCTACAATAATTTATAAGACAACCAATCACTCTCTTTCGTTGGTCAACTATGGTTTTGTTTTTATATTTATATTGGTCGGCATATAAATTCAAAATCGGACAACTTTTATCCCATACGTCCAAAACAGGAAGCAAAGTCAATGCAGAATGTGACAATTATCCAAATGAACAAATCAGACAAGCAACCTTAATCGAAATCAGTTACAATATGAAATTATATTTTCTTGTAACGGAGAGAAGAAATTAATGAGTTTTAAATTTTACATCTGATCCTGCATTCAAAACAATTTTCTCATTGTTTATCAAGAAAAAAATAGAGCAGTCATCACCACTCATGATGGGCTCATAGTGCAGCTAATATCGAGTTAGAGTCCAATATGGCTTTCGGATACTAGAAAGATCGGTGCCAAGAAGAGGGACAGAAGTACTTAACTCATTGATCATAGGTGTAAATCCTACTTGGGAGGATTTATGTAATATTCATTTTTCAACTAGCATTTATCTCCTACCTTTTTTTCCCCACATATTTTATATTTGCCCTATTTGACGGAATAAAGATAACCCACATGAGCGGTAAAATTAGAAGCTATGACTGAAAGAACCATATTTATCAGTCTCAATCCATGCCATTCTTTTCTTCACACCAATATTATATTATCATAATGATGGAAAGGAAGATATCAATTGAGTTGAAAATATTTTATGCAACTAAAGAAAAAACTAAGAAAACAGCTGTGAAGTTTATATTAACTAAGTGTTTAATTAAAATGAGAATGATCTAGAGAAGTGTGGGCTGAAAGAGATAGAACAGAGCTATCATTTCCTCAATTCATGCTATATAAAATTTGGCTCTCTGACTTCAAACCAATTAATGAATTTTAAATTCTACAGATAATACCAAAAGATAAGGTTTCATTTCTACAACATTTTGCTGCTCTTGGGACACATGCAGATTCACTTCAACTACCATATAAACACACCTTGCCTTTTCCATCAGCGGGAGGGCATTACAGCATTTCAAATTTCCTAGCATTCCCCACATTCACCATCTTCAGTTCTTCAACCCAACAATTATGGCTTTTGCTCACTTGTCAACTCATTTTCGTTCCATATACAATCAAGCAATCTTTTTTTTGTGCTTAAACTTACTTTGGCTTCAGCATACCAGCGCTGCTTCTGCATTAGGAAATGAGACAGACTATATGGCATTGCTCAAGTTCAAAGAATCAATAGCAAGTGATCCATATGAAGTCTTGAACTCTTGGAATAGTTCGAGTCAGTTCTGCAACTGGCATGGAGTCACATGCAGCAACAAGCACCAAAGAGTTGTGGAGTTGAGGCTGCCTGGATATCACTTGCGTGGGGCCCTCTCGCCCTATGTTGGCAACCTCTCCTTCCTGAGAAATCTCTACCTTCCAAATAACAGCTTCAGTGGAGAAATCCCGCCAGAATTGGGTCGTCTGTTCAGGCTGCAGCAGATATCTCTCAGAGATAATACATTAACAGGAGAGATTCCCGTCAACCTGGCAAACTGCACTGAGCTGAGGCACTTAAATTTGTCAAGCAATGGCCTTACAGGAAAAATACCATTTGAGCTTGGCTCTCTCAAGAAGCTTGAAAAGTTGAACTTATTCACAAACAATTTAACTGGAGAAATCCCAGCTTCCATATGGAATCTTTCTTCTCTTGATGTGCTTTCAGTGGCTTATAACAACTTGGAAGGGAGCATACCAGAAGAAATAGGCCATTTGAAAATATTGAGCGTTATATCAATAGTGGAGAACAAATTTTTTGGTATGCTTCCTAACTCACTTTACAATATGTCATCTCTCACATTTATATCTGCAGCAAATAACCAACTGAGTCGCACTCGGCTCCCAGACAACATGTTCACCACCCTCCCTAATTTGCAAGCTTTTGGTATAGGTGGGAATCAAATAGCAAGTTCAATCCCATCTTCAATAACAAATGCATCCTTTCTTCAAGTATTTGACATTGGCATGAACAATTTTGTTGGAAAAGTTCCAAGTCTAGGAAGCTTAAAAGATTTGCAGTGGCTAAATTTGAACTATAATAATCTTGGAAATGGTTCAGATCATGACTTGGATTTTATAACATCTTTGGAGAATTGTACTAAACTAGAAAATTTGATCCTATCCACCAACAAATTCGGAGGTCTTTTACCCAATTCCATAAGCAATCTATCAACCCAACTCATTCGACTGTACCTTGGTGATAATCAAATATATGGAACTATTCCTGAAACTTTAGGAAGGTACACAAATTTAATTGCCTTGGTCCTGGAATACAACCAGTTTACAGGTTCAATTCCATCCTCTTTTGGAAAGTTTCAAAGGTTGCAAATATTAGGCATGGGGAGAAACCAACTCTCTGGAGAGATACCAGCCTCCTTAGGCAATCTTAGTTACTTGGTTCAACTAAGCTTTTCAGACAATAAACTTGAAGGAAAAATTCCATCAGAGATAGGAAATTGGAAAAATATAGTCCTTCTTGACCTTTCAGAAAACAACCTTAGTGGTGCTATACCCTTGCAGGTTTTTACTCTTTCCTCCTTGTCTACGTTGCTGAACTTTTCTCACAACTCATTAAATGGCTCTCTGCCTATTGAGGTGGGACGACTTGAAAGTCTTGGCACCTTTGATATCTCTGAAAATCATCTTTCTGGGGAGATTCCTAGGGCCATAGGAGATTGCAGAGGTTTGGAATACCTTAGCTTAAAGGGGAATTTGTTCAGTGGGTCCATGCCCCCTTCACTAGCTTCACTGAAAGGCCTTAAGTATCTAGATCTATCACATAACAACTTGTCTGGATTAATACCAACAGGTCTACAGAATATTTCTGTTCTTGAATACTTAAATGTTTCATTTAATGCATTGGATGGTGAAGTACCAACAGATGGGGTTTTCAAGAATGCAAGTGCTGTGTCTGTTGCTGGTAATGATAAGCTTTGTGGCGGTATTTCTGAGCTGCATTTACCACCATGCCCTGTCAAAATAGGCACAAACAGTAAACATCATCGTTTGAAGGTCATGGTAATTATCATTTGTGTTGCTGTTTGTGTTGCGCTGTTATCATCTATATTTGTTATTTACTGGTGGAGGAGACGAAGCAGGACATTTTCTTCAACTTCAACAACTGACCAGCCCTCTACTGTGTCACACCAAATCTTACACTCTGCAACTGAAGGGTTCTCCACTAATAACTTGATTGGATATGGAAGTTTTGGTTTTGTGTATAGAGGAAAGCTGCAACCAGAAAGCAGAATTGTTGCTATAAAGGTCCTAAACCTTCAGAAGAAGGGAGCACAGAAGGGTTTCATTTCTGAATGTAATGCACTTAAAAACATCCGGCACCGAAATTTGGTTAAGATTTTGACATGCTGCTCCAGCTTAGATTATCAAGGGCAAGAATTTAAAGCACTTATCTTTGAGTACATGTCAAATGGAAGCTTGGAGGACTGGTTGCATCCTATTCCAGAAAGTACAGATCAACCTAGAACTTTGAATTTGGCTCAAAGATTAAGTATTTTAAATGATGTTGCTTGTGCATTACGTTATCTTCACTATGAATGTGAGCAAACCATTGTCCATTGTGATTTGAAGCCAAGCAATATTCTTCTTGATGATGATATGGTTGCTCATGTAAGTGACTTTGGGCTAGCAAGACTTCTCACAATCCTCAATGGCAGCTCTAAGAAGCAAACTAGCACAGTTGGAATAAAAGGGACTGTCGGCTATGCTCCTCCTGGTATGATTTATTGTTATCTAGGAATTCAACTCTTTTAAATTTTATATTCTTTTCTGATCCAATTTTATGTTCAGTTACAGTAATTAAGAATAATGAATAACAAATCTTTGACATGTTAATATGTATTTCAGAGTATGGAATGGGTTCTAAGGTATCAACGCTAGGCGATGTTTATTCTTTTGGGATTCTAGTTTTGGAAATGCTTACAGGCAAAAGACCTACTGAAGAAATGTTTAGAGATGGTCACAATCTCCATAACTATGCAAGATCTGCATACCCAGATAACCTCTTCGACATTGTGGACTCAGATCTTTTAGAGAAAGATTTAAGGCAGAGTGAATCATCAAGATCAGAGGAAATCAACATGCAGAACCAGAGCTTGAAGCATTATTATAATGAAGAGAAGATCAAGTGTATGGTTTCACTATTTAGCATTGGACTGGCTTGCTCAGAAGAATCACCCAAACAAAGAGCAAATATGATGGATATCACAAGGAGGCTAAATCACATTAGCAACGCTTTTCGTTGTTGTGAATGAAAGAGAATTGATTCCAAAACAGAATGGATAAGTGTACTTCTTCAGTAGTACTATTAGTACCAAGTTCTGGGCCGGTAAGACAAGCTCTAATGCATATAAATTTGTGGTTGAAATATATGAGATCTGTTATTCCTTTTTTTTTTCCTTTGGGTGATACAGATCTGTTATTCATTTGTGCATGACAAAAATACACAAACATAAAAAAAAGATGAGGCATAATCAGAGTTAACAGTTTAAGTGATTAATTAGACGAAAAATGATATCAGAGAACCCATCAAAACTTTATGTAGTTTCCAACCTATTGCACACATGGTAACTTAGTGCTCAAAACTTCAAGTAATTTCCAACCTATTGCACACATGGTAACTTAAGTGCTTTGTGATTTGGTGGAGCTGTGGAGTTTTTTTTTTGTGTTTTTTCTTTTTTGGGCAAGTTTTAATTAACTGTTGGAGATTGAAGTTATGCAAAATTCTCCTTCCAAATTATAATTTGAGGTTGTGGTTTCAAATATAAAATATGCAGATTTTTTCTTTTTTTCTTTATCTTATTTCGTTTGAATGTAATAGTTGTAGTTGACAATGGATGGCTGAAGTTTCTTTGTATTTATATCTTTTAACCAATGTTAAGAAAAAATAATAATAAACAAATTTCCAATTAGATACTTTGTACTTAAGTTATTCTACTAACATATAATATTGAGTTAGACTAATTAGAATGATTAGCTTGATATTTAACTAGATTCGGTCTGGTTAATTAAGCTAAGTACAACGAAGACCAAACCAATTGAGCTTTTGTGCATATTCAAAGGCTAGAGTTGCTAACAAATCAAGAGGTTAGAGTCATCAATAATCCTATAGTTAATTTAGTTATTCTCGTGGCAAATCCAACTCATTGTAATTCAATGCCCTTTTAGTTATTCTTAAGATATGCCAATCGCCAACTTTTGGACTTTCAAAGGGAAACTGTAAAGAAATAGATGCATACCGATCATTTGCTGTCAATACAAAATATATTGCAATAACAAATTACTTCTGTAGTAGCGCTACCTACCATGTTTGAATGAGATCCTCAGCTCAAACTTGATGTTGGCATATTTATATGTGTTTAAATTGAATGTCATAAAAAATTTAAAAAATTAAATTTTCTACCGACATAATTAAATAAAGTGAATGAGTGAAAATATGATGAGTACCTGAAACTAGAAATTATCTGAGACAAGTAATGATGGAGAGATCAAACACCATTGCTGAACAAAGTTGCCTGCTGTCCTACGGCTTTCTGCGAAGTGTTATATAATTTCTATCACTGACAAAAAGAGTAGGTGAGAAAGAAAAGAATTAAGATTGGCTGGAAGCTCTCTATCACAGTGAGGGGTACAATGTACAAAATGTAGTATTTTCGCTGTTGAAATGCTCGAAATTATCTAAAGATGAGTAATGGAAAGATCAAACACCATTGCTGAGAAATGTTTTAATGCCAAATTTAGTCTTTGTTTTGTTAATAAAAAAATAAAAATAAAAATGTAAAGTGCTTAAGGGAAACGTTTTAGAGATCCTTGAATGTCATTTTCCTTTTATGAAAAGTGCAACATGCTAGAATTTTCAAATATTATATATATATATATATATATTCAGATTTAGCGTCTATGACCTAACTTAATCATATAATTTCTATCATTTATCTTAAAAATGAAGTTAGTTTTATATCTGAATATTTAAATTAAACTATACATTTAATTATTTAAGTTTATATTAAATTTCAGTGTGACCTTTTATATTTGAAAATTGCACTTTTAATCTTTTATTCTCGTTAGAAAATGCTAACTAAACAAATTTAAATGACGATTTTACAATTAAATGATAATAAAAATGATTCAAATTTAAAATATAAAAATGACTAAATTAAAGAAACAATATTTAAGCATATTTTAACAATATTTAATTGCACTACTGTTTAAATTGCATAGTCTACGTCCTGTTGAAACTAACAACATTAAAAATAAATGACTAAATTGAAATTTAACGTAAATTTAGAGGATTAAATATATACTTTAACCAATTTATTTATAACATTTCACAACCATAATGAATAAAATATATATGAATTTACTGCAATGACGCTTTTCTTGATTGTTAGAGTTGGACCACTGAAAGTTTAATATATTTTTCTACGGAATCAATATTTGTTAACCCAACTTTATAACATTTTGCTGCCCAAACCCCTTGATAGTTGACCATTTAGTTTCACTCCAACTATAATATAAACCTGGTTTTCGTAGTCGTATCAGCAAGAGGGCATCTCAATAACTCAGATTCCCATAGCATCCCTCTCACTCTCACCACCTTCTGTTCTTCAACAGAATAATGGCTTTTGCTGCCATGTCTCACCCATTTTCTTCCACAAAACCTCTAGTTATCATTTTCCTGTGGGTAAACATACTCTGGCTCCAGAATATGAAAGCTGCTGCATCGGCATTAGGAAATGAGACTATGTGGCATTGCTCAAGTCTAAAGAATCAATAACCAGTGATCCAAATGGAGTCTTGAGCTCTTGGAATAGTTCAAATCACTTGTGCAACTGGCATGGAATCACATGCCGCCCCAAGCATCAAAGAGTCGTCGAGTTGAGGTTGGCAGGATATCATCTGGGTGGGGTCCTCTCACCCTATCTTGGCAACTTGTCCTTCCTGAGAAACCTCTACCTTCCAAGTAATAGCTTCCATGGAGAAATCCCACCAGAATTGGGTAGTTTGTTCAGGCTGCAAAAACCATCTCTCAGGGATAATAAATTAACAGAAGAGATTCCTATCAACCTGGCAAACTGCAGTGAGCTAAGGCACTTGAATTTGTCAAGCAATAGCCTTACAGAAAAATAGCATTTGAGCTTGGATCTCTCAGGAAGCTTGAGAAGTTGTACTTGTATACAAATGAATTAACCGGCGAAATCTCAGTTTCCATTTGGAATATTTCCTCCCTTGATACTCTTTCAGTGGCTTATAACAATTTGGAGGGGAGCATACCAGAAGAAATAGACCATTTGAAAAGCTTGAGAGTTATATTAATAGTGGAGAACAAATTTTTTGATATGCTTCCTAACTCACTTAATAATATGTCATCTCTCACATACATATCTGCAGCAAATAATCAATTGAGTCGCACTCGGCTCCCAGGCAACATGTTCACCACCCTCCCCAATTTGCAAGCTTTTGGCATATGTAAGAATCAAATAGCAAGTTCAATCCCATAAATGCATCCTTTCTTCAAGTATTTGACATTGGCATGAACAATTTTGTTGGAAAAGTTCCAAGTCTAGGAAGCTTAAAAGATTTGCAGTGGCTAAATTTGAACTGTAATAATCTTGGAAATGGTTCAGATCATGACTTGGATTTTATAACATCTTTAAAAAATTGTACTAAACTAGAAAATTTGATCCTATCCACCAACAAAGTCGGAGGTCTTTTACCCAACTGCATAAGCAATCTGTCAACCCAACACATTCGATTGTACCTTGGTGACAATCAAATATATGGAACTATTCCTGAAACTTTTAGGAAGGTACACAAATTCAATTGCCTTGGTCCTGGAATACAACCAGTTTACTTGCCCCTTTCACTAGCTTCACTGAAAGGCCTTAGGTATTTAGATCTATCACAAAACAACTTGTCTGGATCAATACTAAAAGATCTACAGAATATTTCCGTCCTTGAACACTTAAATGTTTCATTTAATGTGTTGGAAGGTGAAGTACCAACAGTAGGGGTTTTCAAGAATGCAAGTGCCATATCTGTTGCCAGGAATTATAAGCTTTGTGGCAATATTTCTGAGCGGCATTTACCACCATGCCCTGTCAAAATTATGTCAAAAGGTAAACATCATCATTTGAAGCTCGCAGTAATTATTGTTTGTGTTGATGTTAGTGTTGTGCTATCATCTATATTTGCTATCTACTGGTGGAGGAAACAAAACAGAGCATTGTCTTCAACTTCACCAACAACTGATCATCTCCCCAAGATGTCATACCAAAGCCTAGACTCTGCCACTGATGGGTTCTCTGCCAACAACTTGATTGGATATGCAACTTCTGGTTGTGTGTACAAAGGAAAGCTACAATCAGAAGACAAAGTCATCGCTATAAAAGTCCTAAACCTTCAAAAGAATAGAACACACAAGAGTTTCATTTCTGAATGTAATGCACTTAAAAACATCCGGCACCGAAATTTGGTGAAGATTTTAACATGTTGCTCTAGCATAGATTATAAAGGGCAAGAATTTAAACATGTCAAACGGAAGCTTGGAAAAATGGTTGCATCATAGTCCAGAGAATATAGATCAGCAGAAATTAAATATTTTAGATGATGTTGCTTGTGCATTACACTATCTTCACTATGAATGTGAGCAAACTATAGTCAATTGTGACTTAAAGACAAGCAATATCCTTCTTGACGATGATATGATTGCTCATTTAAGTGACTTAGGGTTAGCAAGACTCCTCTCAATCCTTAATGGAATCTCTCAAAAGCAAACCAGCACAGTTGTTTAGAAGGGTACTATTGTCTATGCTCGTCCAGGTATGACTTATTTGTTATCTGGGTTTTAAATTCTTATTAGTTTCATATCTTGTATGAACCTTTTTGAACATTGAGTCACTGCAAGAATAAGGAATAACAAATCATTGACATATTGCGATGGACTTCAGAGTATGGAATAGGTTCAGAGGTATCAACACAAGATGATGCTTATTTTTTTGGGATTTTAGTCTTGGAAATGCTTACTGGCAAAAGACCCACTGATGAAATGTTCAAAGATGGTCACAATCTCCATAGCTATGTGAGAACTGCATACCTGGATAACCTCTTGGACATTGTAGACTCGGATCTTCTACGGAAACAAATAATGCAGACTGCAACAGGAATATCAGAGCAAATCAATATGGAGAACTAGGCCTTGATACACTCCAATGAAGAGGAGGCTATAACTTCACTATTTAGCATTGGACTTGCATGCTCAGAGGAATCACCCAGAGAAAGAGCGAATATAATGGACATCACAAGGAGGCTAACTATAAATAGAAATACTTTCCATTGATTCCAAATTAAAGAATGGAAAAGTGATGCTTTAAAACTGGTGTACTTCCAATTTCTGGGCCTGTTACAAATTTGAAGATGAAATAATGGACTTCTCATATATTATATTATAGTCTACTCTTATCTATAACTGGTTCTTTCAATGTTAAAAAAGTTATTGCATGAGAGAGGGTACTCATTTGTACAAAAGAAAAATAAGGACATAAAAAGATGACCCATAACTAGAGTTATGGATGGGCATTCTTGAGCTCAAGAAGGCATTCTCAGCCTATGAGGCATGTTTGGATGGGCATTCTTGAATCCAAGAAGGCATTCTCAACCTATGAGGCATATATGACAAAGCGTTGCTGAAAAAGGCATTTAAGGTAGGAGGTAGTAGTTTCATCAGTCGTCCAACGCTCCAACTAGTCTCATCTTTGTTATTTGTTTTGGATAATTAAAAATAATTTGTTAAAATTGAACGCGTATATAAATTTATATGGATGGATAATCGGTTTATTACATATTCCATAGATACTCTTTCAAGGGTTAATATAATACAGCTAAACTATATTTTTTATCTTTTAAATCTACACAATATTTCAATTTAATCTTTTAAATTTAAAAAATACATTTGTAATCTTTTAATCTTAACGCTGTTAATTTCTCTTAAATAATATAAATTTTTATTTTTTTTATTAATTTTAATATTCAACTAATTAATTTTTATATTAACATTTTTACAAAGATCCCCCCCCCCAAAAAAAAAACACCTTTGAGTATGTTGATCACTCTTGTTTGCATCAAATTTCTCATAATAATGGCTGTCATTGGGATTGATAATGACGATGACAATAATGACTATAGAGATACATTAAGCCTAACATTCAAAGCAATTATATTTCCACTAGCACAAAAATATTCCCTGAAGGAATGTTCCCATTGAGTAAAATAGAAATTTTAAAGCCTTAGAATATAGGGATCATGAAGAAACTAGTTATAATGCCTAAGTACATTTTAACTAAACCACTGGTGAGTATAGTGAGTTAAGTATCCAGAGGTCTGGACAATTAACTAGAGCAATTCCATCAGGTACAAAGAACATTAAATTCCATCAATATAGATACGTTTTTCCGACCTGATGCTGCAACTATATGCACTGAAGGAATTATTTCCAAATATATCCCATCTAATGACATCAACTAAGTAGTTTTCTCTGCTCCTTTGTTAATGGATGGACCATGATCATCTGAAACACGTCTGAGGACGGATTTTAAAGATGGAAGATCATGTCCATTACAAAGTTTTTCAAGATGGATGAAGCTTTTCAATATGGATGTTGTTGCCATGAAACAAAAGTTAAACTCTCGAACCAATTTCATTCAAACACTGTCTTGGATCCATCACCTGGCATTCAGATCAAATTCACCAGCTTCACGCCAGCCGTCCTGTGTGCCCGTGTCCCCATTCTCTGCTTCTTCATCATTTAAGAAATCTTCAGATGGTTCCTTCTCATCTTTCTGTGCATTGTTTCCCCATCCATTCATCATCTCACCCGGGTTGCTTCCTTGACCCTGCTCTCCCATGTCATTGCCTTGGGACCCAAGTGCACTATCTCTTATTGGTGCTCGAGCCATCATTTCAGCATGAGGGTGTGAATCCACCCAAGCCTGCTCTGCTTGCATTGCTGCCATCCGTAGCTTAGCCTCATGGGCTTCACGACCGGCTTTCTCCCTGGATTCTAGTTCTGCTCTTAATTCCAGTGAGGCCCGTTTTTCCTCTTGTAGAAGACACTGCTCAAGAAACAATCTTTCCTCAGATCGAAATTCTCCCTGTGCTCGTTTGCGGGTTATTATGTTAAAGGCAAGTGCCTGCTTTTCGAATGTTGCTACAAACTCAGAAACTTTAGCAGCAATATTGTTATCCCATTGCTGTGATCGTGAAAGCACCTGACCTGTGGTGTCAGAATCAAGAATCCTATCATCCTCTTCTGCTTCATAGTCTGCCACAACATGATATGGCAATAATCTGCATATCAGGACAAATGCAAGCGGGTTGCAGTATCATTTGAGCCATAATAGGACAGACAAAAAGTGGTTGGCAAGTTACATGAAGCACCATGTTTCAATCTTGCATGTCAAACGCAGGAAACACTAAAACGTAGTCTGCAAAACATAAAATCATCATGCAATTTCCCTTTTTCATGCTCATATTTGGCCAACACAAATGAAACAATATCAAGTAAGAAAGTAGACATTGTATTAATCAGCTTGATTAAAGCATAGCAAGGTTCAAAAGAAATTTCAGGTTGGTTTTAATTAAAAAAGATTTCAGTCTATGCATATGGCAGAGTATAACATGGGATGGAACTAAGTTAAAGGCAGATTTTTATAGAACAACAACTATAATAATAAGTCAACTTTGGTCATTCTTAAGCAATAACAACAAATTTTCCTGGCCTGATCTAATCAAAACTAAGGCTCCACATGCCATCATCAACATAAGCAAGAACAAACATAATATTCTAATCATTGTTTTATTAAGGGAGAGTCTTTGATAAGAATAGCAGCTGAGTGGCATAATGGCATGGCTATTGTATTTAAATTCATGCTATCTCTTTCATTTTTTCAATTCCTTTTCCTTCTTGATTCTATTTTAGGGGATTGTCTTATCCTCCTTTGTGATTATCTATCTTCCAAATAAAGTTTCTTTTTCTATTAAAAATATAAATAACAGGAATTTCTCGTTTGAAGATTGTGTCCATATCTTTTTATATATACTCGCACTCAACCAATTTTGCTAAATACAAACCCATCTAGGTTCCTCCGGCAGCTCAGTAGAAGACGGTAATTATTCTACTGGACAACATCACCACACCCCTCTAAGAGTAAGTTAAAAAGTAAAAGGGATTGATGCGGTGGTAACACTGCAACGTTCAATCATGCATGATTGCATTCACAAAAAGAACAATCAACAAGACCAATCCTTTTTTCTTGAGGACAAGATTATATTACCTGTGAAGGTCTACTGTCATGTCAGATATTCCATGGTACCAAACTTTTTAACTACAATAACAAACCTTATCCCATTATGTAAAATCAGCTAAAGAAGACTATCTAACTACTTCGTGTTTTTCTTTTTATACATTTCATATGTAATTTTTCTTCTTAATAAACAATGAAATCTTATTAGAGAGAAAATAATACAAGTACTAGAAGGAGGAGAGTACAATATTGCCTAAAACAGACCAATAAAAAAGGAAGCCGAAGAAGTTCAAAAGAGCAGCAGAACTGCTCAATCTCATAACATTAAAAGTAAAACTCCCACAAAGCATCAATAAACAGAGCATCAAGTAAATGCCATAAGCATAATTGTACTCCTCAACAATTTTATAGGCAACATGATTATGCCCTGTGGATAGTCCAATCTAACTGAATATACCATAGAATTGCAAAAACAGCACACTGCAACAATTTTCCTACCTCAATATTTTTGAATAGCTACCAGAAAATGTTGAGTAAACAGGTCACTTTTTCTAAACTACATTAACATCAATCCAACCGACCATGACATTTGTACAAATACCAGCATCCTACCATACACCACTGCCCACACATGCACACAAAGGACAAGAGTCTCAATGAATTTTAGATTTTTCATAAGTCATTCAAAAGAGAACTTCCACCAATTCATAGAACTTGTTATACACTGAAAGTAGGATTCTCCTATCTTAACAAGAATATAATCCAGATGAACCAAGCCAAAAAAAAGGAACTGTAGCTCATCACCATATTTAATATATGCAATAAATGTTGTTTCAGAAACATATCAAATTTGCTCATTTGGGGACATAATAAAAATTTCCCAAGGCTCTGATAATGAGAAAAACAATTCATATGCTCAAATCTTTGTGAATGAGATAATCTAGCTCAATTTGATTAATTCTTCTTTAAACTTCACTCAAATAATCAGCCGTAACAGCCAAAGATGGTATCATCAATAGCACCTAAAAACGGCGAGGAAACTTTCTCATTCAAATCCTACTATAAAAGCACAAACTCACAAAAAGTAATAGATAGGAGTAAAAACAGAAATTAAGCCGAAGGAACTTGTGTAAACCTGAAAAATATTACATTAATGCTTTCAACCAGCCTTGCAACAACAAATAGATCACAGAGTGATCTCGTTCCCAGGAATATGCTCACAGAAAAGGTAAATATAAAAAATGCGCACTAAACTGTGCATGTTCTTCTCCAATTACAAAATTTTTAAACAGAAATAAGTATAATTAGCAAAGCTGTTCAGCAACTACAATTTGACAAACAAAAGCCAGTGAGAATGCAATTCACATGCAATAAGAAGGAGGAGGAAAAAACCCTCTTTAAAGCCATTGGAATGGAATAATACAAAGAACAGCAGCATAAAGTCTACCAATACCCAAGTGTTATTTGTTGTTCCCCATCACATCTTAATGCTGTGTCTGATACATATTAAACTCCTTTTAAACAGTTTCCACACGCAACTTAAAATTTAGCCAGTTTGACAAATATAAGACAACAGTAACCTTTCCAACTCATGTCTTGCAAAGAGACGAATAGCATTTAAAGTCTTTCCAGCTATCTCTTGATGACCTCAGAACTATTAGAATTCAACCAGATGAATACAAAAGCTAGTGAGAAGTGAGAACAATCAATCAAGTTCACTAGAGCCAATCACCTAAGCAGAGAACATACAAAAGCCTGCCAAAGTAGAGAAGCTCTTTCTTGAAATAGAATCTAGTGGCCTGTATTGAGGCTAAGTTTTAATACAAAGTTATTTTGCTTTATCAGAAGAGGAAGGCATAACATATAACAGGCGATTTAAGCAGAAGACCACTAGATGCTTTTGAATCATGCATGTACAGGGCATATTCTGAATATTCATGAATCAGCTAATTAAGCATAGCCATCAAGATGTCAATATAGTTCTATGGGGCTTCCTAATAAATTTTTTTTGTTTTATCGGTCAATCAACATCTTGCATGTAATCATGGCTGGAGATAATGCTACAGTCAATTATCAAAATAAGAAGGCTTGCGATAAGTTTCCATGCGGTGGAAACAAACTAGTAAGCCTTATTCTTTAACTCATATTGGGAAAAATCTCGCAAATGATTTCAGAATTTGATCTTGACAACAGAAAACAATTTCATATTGCACTTACTCTTCTGGAAGTATTCACATAAATCTAAAAAAGATAAAGGTTCCATAAATGTAGCCAAAAGTACTCGCCTTCGTGTCAATGCTCACATTGTTAGCTAGAAGCCTAGAACATGACTTTCCCAATATGCTGGGAAACAGATCGACTGATTCAACATGTCTTAGCTATTCAATCGCTTGCAACATGTAAGAGTTAACAGATAAACGACAGGCCAAGTGTTACAACTAACCAGATAATACTTCTTCCCAATATTGTCTAAGAAGGCACTCATGGAACTTGACATTTACACAGTATTAAAAAAAATCCTGACTGTGTCCCTCCCAAGGACACAGTATAACGAATACAAAAATAGTCCCAAAATATAAAAAGCTAAATAACAACCATCCAGCATGCACATTGCATAAAGTATTATCAATAAAAACACGAGACGTAAAAATTCAAAAAATCAGAAAACGGAAAGAAAAGAGAAAACAAGCACAATAATGCAACATATGGAACAACAAAATATTAAGCGAAAATGAAGGTCAGACTTATGATTCACCTCTCGCATGCGTCTTCGAGGGAAGAGAAGGGTCGCTTGAAGTCCGGGTGGCACACCCGCCAAGCGTCTTGGTACGCCATCTGAAGCTCCATCTGGTTAGTGGGTCGAACAAGCTTCTGCTGCTGCTGCTGCTGCAGCTGCTGATGTTGCTGCGATTGCTGCTGCAGATGGTTTAAATTAGGGTTTTGGTGAACATTAGCGATGGGATTGGAATTGGGATTAGGATTAGAATTAGGGTTCGGATTAGGGCTTTGCTGGAGATTCATGGGGCGTATAGGACGCAAGTGAGCGTCAATGTTAGAGGGAAAACGAGAAATAGCCGCAGCTTGTTGCGCCTGATGTTGCTGTTGCTGCTGCTGCTGCTTCATTTGCTGGAAAAGCAGCATTTGTTGCTGTTGTTTCTGCTGATGCTGAAGAAGCAATTGCTGCTGCTGCTGCTGCTGCAATGCCTTTGCCTCATCCATTTTTACCTTAAGTTTTGATCTTTTCTCAATCCCTGACAATCTTGATCCACAAGCAGAAACCAAGTATGAAGGTAATGTTAATGCCTCTTCCCTCTCAAATGGACAGGCGAAATGAAGAAGAGGGAAACAAAATGGAAGAAAATGAAAGGGACGGTCCGTTTTTAGTAAATTTTTTTTTTTTAAAAAAAAAGGAAATTAAACATTGGTTCCTAATTTCCTATACTATTCTCCTTCTAAAATAAAAATTATATTTAAAAAACATCAACTTTTCTTTTTCCAGTTTGGCTCTTGACTAATACTAATGTTAGATTAGAATTTCATGTGCTTAATATATATGATAATAAAAATAATGTAATTTTTGTTTCGTAAATTTAACAAGGTTTTTAATTTTTCCATTATTTTCCTTTTCATAGTATATATCATTTTCTTAAAAATATGATTTATAATTTGAATTTGGAAAGAGTTATTTATATCAATTTTTAATCAGATCATGTCAAATTCTTTCTGACAAATCCATGAATATACTTGAATCTTTAGATACAAAAATAAGATGTTACTAACTTCGATATTTTTTATAACCAACAACTACCCAAATTATGCAAAACAAACTAGTTGTTAATGTTAGTTTAAAACATTAATGTGTATGAAATGCAATTTTTTTTCAACAATACCCTTATTTATAAAGATGATAAGTATGAAAAAGAATGAATGAGAAAATATAAAAGAGATAATGGGTGAAAAAAAGATATCAAAGAGTTGTATAATCAGTTGGTGTAAAAATACAAAAAATGCATTAAATTTTTAGACAAAATCAATTGTTACTTATATAAATAGTTAGTCGTACGAGAGAAAATGTTATTTATAAATATGATCGATGATTACTTTAACCTTCAAAGAGAAAGAGATATTTTGAAGAGAACTCATAATAAAAAAAAAATACATTAATTTTATTGTATCTGAATATTATACAAAGTTGTTCCCCTTCCAATCTTACACACATGGGTCCTTTATTTAGACCTCTTGCTCATTGGGGACACTAAGTCAAGTCATAAAAGTATTCAAAACTCCTCACACCACGACAAAAACAATTTACAAGGCACTTGTTACATGACAAACATATAACTAGTACTCATGATACAAAACAAGTTACAAAGAATCTATATTTTACATTAACTTGTTACATTATATTTTACACCAAGGCAAAAACATGATGAGATGCACCAACACCTTTGATGCCTTTTGATACGCCTGGAACAAATATTCATAACGCTTCACATGAATGAACGTCAGTGTTGCAGGATAAATTACCAATCAAACTTGCGAATAGGTTCCTGGTCATAAGATAGTTGGGATTAGCTAGCCTTCGTCATATCCTAGGTTCTAAAGATAACAAGATGGATCCCGGTCCTTAGTACAGTGATATGGGAAATCTGGTTGAGTGAACTCTTGCGAGTGATAGTTTGAGTTGATCTCATGGAATTGGGTCCCAAATTGGTATGGAGCTTATGAATGTAATTCTCTTAAAAATAGGAGTGCCTTGGCTGGTCATAATTGTTGTGGTAAATTGAAAATGACTCCAGAAGTATGAGTTCTTGAGATGGAGATGCTAATTAAAGTGAACTAAAAGTGTGTTTGAAAATAACTTTTGAAAAGTGATTATACGCAATCCGAAGTAAGCATGTGAGAGGAGTTTTGTCTCTACTTGCATGAAAATGCTTCTAGAAGCTGTTTCCAAACATGCTCTAAGTAAGTGACATTAGGGGAAGACATCAGAACAAAGGCCTAAAAAAGAATAGGTCCAACTTTGACTGTCTAGTAAAATTTTGTTTTGAAGAGTGTAAAAGAAAACATACCATTTTAGGACTTGTTTGGTTTGAGGGTAGGGGAGGGTGGGAGAGATGATGGGGTTTTGTTACCTTATTTGGTATGCTGACGGTAAGGGGAAAATAAGGAATCATTTGTTTGCTTTAAGAGTGTAGGTAGGGCTGCACACTGGATGGACAGGACCGGACCACAGCCCAACCCGAAGTCTGGTCTGTTTTTTGGTCGGGCTGGGTTAGGCAGTCTTTGGTCTGGTCCACCAGTCCAGTGGACCAATCTTCGGGCTGGACTGGACTATGGTCCACTGGACTGGTAGACCGGTCCAGGTAGTCCAGGACCCTAATATTTTTTTTTTCATTTCTCTCAATATTAGGTATAAAAAAGCCTTCAACCATATTAAAAATCATCATAAAACTTTAACATCCATAACAAAATCCAAATTACAATACATAATCATAAGCCCATAACAGTCTTCAACAACTAATAAAAACAAAGGTAAAGTGAAAGCTTGACAGTAAAATCCTAAAAAAAATAAAACTAAAGCAAACCCAATCCATATCAATACAATATCACATGCACAGATTCACCAATAACTTTTTTTTTTTTTGGTTTGCAAAGGTAAAGTGAAAGCTTGACAGTAAAATCCTAAAAAAAATAAAACTAAAGCAAACCCAATCAATATCAATACAATATCACATGCACAGATTCACCAATATCTTTTTTTTTTTTTTTT